>JABUQX010135016.1:0-15000 GCA_015478945.1 Trachelipus rathkii | reverse complement strand
GCCTAGCTAAGGGATTAGTATGCGGTTGTTTTACTGCTTTACTGCTTTAAACTCATATATTTTACTGCTTACTGCTTTAACTCATGTTTTACTGCTTTAAACTCATATATTTATAACATTACACACTTAAAGCAGAAACTCAGTAAATCAATAGATTTGGTGTACATAGCAACAAGGGAGTTAGTATGCTTTTTGTTTTGCTGCCTTTGACTGTTTTAAGCCATATGGTTTACTGCTGGTTAACTTCATATTTTATATTTAACACTACTACCGTAAAGCAGTAGAATCAGTAATTCATGTGAGGAGGTGTTTACATAGCAACAAGGGATAGTATGCTTTTGTTTTTACTGCTTTACTGCTTAACTCATATGTTTTTAATTCTTTAACTCATATATTTATAATGCTTCATTAATTGTTCAAATTCAATCACAATGAAAGTTGAAAGTTGATCGAGAAATAGGGGATTAGTGATGCTTTTGTTCTACTGCTTTAATCATATATTGTATTAATAATTTACTGATTTAAAAGCAGTAAATCAGTAATCAATAGAGCTGTTTACATAGCAACAAGGGGATTAGTAGGCTTTTTTTATTGCTTTACTGTTGTAACTCATACGTATTACTGTGTTACGCTTTAAACTCACTATGTTGTATGCTTTATCATATGTTTACTGCTTAATCTCGGTATATGTTATTAACATGATGTTTTCTTTTAATTTTTTTTTGTTTTTATACTTTTATTAGTATTATCTTATTTATTATTATTTTATTTTATTATTATTATATTTATTATAATATTTTATTATTATTCGATTAGTGATTTATTTCATGCCTATTGGTTAGTGTTATTATTTAACACACACACTTACACACACACAGTACAACAAGCACACTTACACACACACACACACACATACCACACATAACGTATAATTTTTATTAAAACATTTTAGTTTTATTTAAACACGTGCATTTATTATTACTCATTCAATTATAACTAAAATTCATTTCAAAGTTTCTTTAAACTTCTATAATATTATTATGATTTTTTATTATTATTTTTATTTAATTTATTATTTACTTTTTATTTTTTATATTTTATTTCTACTAGTATATGTTTATTTATTATTTTTTTATTCATGCCTATTGTTATTTTATTTAGCACACACACATACCACACACACACACACACACACACATCACACACACACACACACACAACACACACACAGATACATTAATTTATTAAAAACATTTTATGTTTTTAATTAAACAGGTTACATTCAGATATAATACAAATTAATTTCATAAGGTTCTTAAGAATATGCTTTAATAAATCCATCATCTATCTTTTTGAACAAAGAATTTATTATTAAATGTTTAATACTTTTGGTTTATAAATTTTATAACTATCAAGTTTTAAAATAATTTTTATACTAAAATTTTATTGAAAATTTTATAAAAACATATATTTAGTACCTTGAAAGCAATTAAATCGAGTAAATCAGCTAAGTCAAGCCCCATAGCATTGTTGTGCCCCCTCTACCACCAAGCTATGCCATCGTCTTTTGTTCACGTACTTGACTGCTTTACATGCATCTTTGGGCATGTAAATTAAGTATAAAAATAACAAAATAAGTTCTTCTCTTTAGCATAACATGTATTTTATTAAAACCATTCTAGGTTTTTATTTACAAAGATAACTGATGATTATTCACTTTACATTATATTATTCGCTCCTGTGTTTGATGTTAACTAAAAAATTTCAAAGTTTTTTAAATATAATTGGGATTTTCTTTATTATTATTATTATTATTATCTATGTACATTGACAATCCACCACAAGAAAACACAACAACCCGCACTCCCCTTACAGAACGATAATTGACCTCGTTCTGTAAAACGTGTTGAAATAACTACTTTAGGCCTGAATTTAGGAATAATCCTTTTTGTAACCCGGCGCGATTTAGGCCTAAAGTAGTTATTATATATTTCAACCTGACCTCTTTCTGTAAAATGTGGTGGCTCGAACCTAACTATCGTTAGGCCTAATTATTTAGGCCTAAATTAGGATAAAGCCTTTTTGTACCCGGGCTGATTTAAATAAGCCTAATACCAGTCAAAAGGTTAATTCAGTATAGACAAGAATCAATGTTATTTATTATTTTTATTACAATATACTTCAAATGAAACATGGCTTGGATCGGTAAGATCCTTTAAAAGCAGGTAAGAAGGAAATGCTTTCCTATCTTGTGAGTGGGATTGGTCGGGGTAATCCTTAGCTCTATATGACCCGCGCATGTTGATTTTTTGGTCGAGAATTATTTTATCGCCTTTTTTTGTTTTGAAGGTATGTAAAAATATGTTATATTTCATATTGTCCAAGCCTAAGGCCTGTGATTGGGGATTGAAAATTAGCTTAGTTTTTCTTTAAACTTGTATTTGAGCAGGTGTGTTATATTATCTTTTAGACCCAAACTCATATTTACAATCAGGTAGTCGATTTTTAGCTTGTTAAGCGGTGCACAAGTTTCATCTGATTTGTATTAAAAGTGTGTTTATTTTTTACTAAGGTTATATCATCATTTATAAATAAATACTTACATTGGAGGAATAATTATAAATCTGTGCGCGGTAGTGAATAGATAATATTATATTCACTAAAAATATTATAGTAGTCACGTGAGCAACGCAAGAAAAGCGCCGCGCAAGCGCGACCGGTGCGGAACAGCCCGCAGAACTCCGCCGGCGTAATATGATACGCGGTCGCGAAATATAATACTTATGATAGTGCCGTTGTATTTCAAAGTGGTAGGCATACATCCTAGAGGATATCTTTTGTGGACACCGTCCCGTTCAGGATGTATAATATTAGTTTGTGTACTGATTCAAGGTATATTTACGAACATTATAACATCATGTTCAAGCGCATTTAGTTATTAATCTGGTATATCAGTGTTATTACAAACCAAGTGAGGTATTCTCGATGGTTACCGAATGATACAACAGCTGATATAGAAGAGTAGTAATATTACGCGTAATTTTGAAGTATAATAATGATACCAATACTGGAAGTCCATAAGGAGAAATTACGGTTTTACAAGGAGGGAAGTTATTATGCATGTACGCACATTGTGTATTTAACTAATATAGTAGTATAGTAATTATGTAATAATTATATTAGAAAACAGCCTTTTTTAAACATAACGATACATAGAGAAGAATAAAGCGCTAAAGACTTATACCTTTGAAAAGGGGAGTGGTTTATGGACAACTTCTGTACCTTAACTCTACGTCCTATGTAGCTGTAGCTTTAAGGCCATATAAATCTTGTTTTACATTCCTTAAAGTTATAAGATCTTAAAGGCATACCACGAAAGAGGAACATAGCCAGCGTCACACCCGGACTATTTGTTCTATTTCCCTTAAGGAATTATAACTTCTAGGGATAAATTAAAACAAAATATTTATTCCAAAACAAAATCGTTCTTTTCAAAACTACAAACTGTTTTCATTGGAAAACGTTATACATTGAAATCGGTAATTTTCTATTAATAAAATTAAAAAAGTTTCAAAGTAAGAAATAAAATGGACGACTCCTAATATAGGAAACGGTATATTGAAAATACAAAATGAAGTAATGAAAGTTTACAACGGCCATTTTATCATAAAGAAAATATTTTGCGCATCCCGCCGTGTAATTACGCCGGCGGGTTATGTGGCTGTTCAAACGCAAACCGGGGTCGCGCTTTACGGGCGCTCTTCGTTTGCTTCACGTGATCTACTATAAATCTAGTGGATTAATTATTATCTTATTCTAGTGAAATTATAATTATTTCCTCAATGTAAGTATTATTTAAATATGAATATAACACTAAGTAAAAATAAAACACTTTTAAATACAAATCAGGTAACTTGTGCACGCTTAACAGCTAAAAACGACTTTATTCATTCTTAAAATGAGCTTTGCGTCTAAAGATACATAAATAGTCAACCACACCTGGCTCAAATACACAGTTAAAAGAACAAGCCTATTTCATGTCCCAATCACACAGTAAGGCTAGGATATGAAAAAAACATGTTTTTACAATAACATACGTAAAACCAAAAAAGGCGATAAAATAATTCGTACGACCAATCACCATGCGCGGTCATATAGAGCTAAGGATTACTCCATCTCCATTCACAAGAAAGGAAAGCATTTCTTTCTTACCTGCTTAAAAGGATCTTACCGATCGCATGTTTCAGTTTGAATTATATTTATAAAAATAATATAACATTGATTTTTTCATACATGGCCATTACCTTTTGACCTGGAATTAGGCTTAAATCGCTCCGGGGTACAAAAAGGCTTTTCCTAATTTAGGCCTAACGTAATTATTTCACCACATTTTACAGAAAGAGGTAAGTTTTGAACTATATTTTGACCTGGTATAGGCCTAAATCGCCCCGGGTACAAAAAGGTCTATATCCATAAGTTAGCCTAAAGTAGTTATTTTTCAACACACATTTTACCATAACGAGTCAGATTTCGTATCTGTAAAGCGATGCGCGTGTATGTTGTTTTCTCGTGAGTGGATTGTTTTCAATGTACATATATTAATAATAATAATAATAAAGAAAATCCCGAATTATTTTAAAAAAATTTGAGAATATTTTAGTTAACATCGAGCGAATAATCTAAATGTAAGGAAATAATTGTTATTTTTAAATAAAAACTAGAATGTTTTAATAAAAATACATGTTATGTTAACAGAGAACGAACTTATTGTGATTTTATACTTAGTACATGCCTAAAGATCTGATGTAAAGCACGTAAGCAATTAGAACAAACGTGGTCAGAGCTAATGGGGGTGCAGGTCTAGGTTGCCTTGACTGATTACTGATTTATTGCTCTTTAAGGTACTTAAAATATATGTTTTAATAAAAATTCATAAAAATTTTAGTAAAAATTATTTTAAAACTTGAATCTTATAAAATTTAAGCAGCTGAATGTCAAACAGCTTTAATTAATTCAATTCTTTGTTCAAAGATAATAAATTGCTTTATTATAGAAGTTAAAAACGGCGTTAAATAATTTAGTTATAATGAATGGAGTTAATATTAAAATGTACGTGTTTAATAAAACATAAATGTTTTTTTAATAAATTATACGTTATTGTGTGGTGTTGTAGTGTGTGTGTGTGTGTGCTGTGTGTGTGATGTGTGTGGTGTGTAGTGTGGGATGTGTGTATGTTCGTGCTAAAATATAATACAAAGGCATGAAGAGATAACACGAAAAAAAATAAAAATAAAGTAATAAATAAATAAATAAAAATAAAATATAATAATAAGTATAAAATAAATATAAAAAATAAAATATAAGATCTTTGGAAGTTTTCAAGGTCAAGTTCAGAAATCAAAGTATTTTATAGATAGAATTGAGTAATCCTCCTACGTGCTAAATTTAAAACATAAAAAAATCTTTTAATAAATTATACGTATATGTGTGTATGGGTGTGTAGTAGTGTGTGTGTAATATGTGTGTGTTGAATGTTGGGTGTGTGAGTTCATTCATAGAATAGGCATGAAGTAAATAATCCTAAGTAAAGATATAAAATAATTTTTAAAAGTGTAAATTCATCAGAGAAATAACAAATAATCTCTAAAAAAAAACATAATAATAAAAGTATTAAAACAAAAATAAAAATATAAAGACAAAACATAATTTAATAAATATACGAGTTAAAGCAGTAAAACATGATGAGTTAAGAGAAGTAAAACATATGAAGTTTAAAGCTAAAGTAAACAAGATGTAATGAGGTAAGCAGTAAAGCAGTAAACGAGCTACTATCCCTTGTTGCTATGTACACCTCTATTGATTTACTATTAACTGCTTTAGGTAATGTAATGTTATAAAATAAATGAGTTAAGCGTACAAGCAATACTAATCCCTTTGTTGCTAATTAACACCTCTTTACTGATTTACTAATTTTACTGCTTTAGTATGTGTAATGTTAATAATATATGAGTTAGCGTAACATAATGAGTTAAAGCAGTAAAGCAGTAAAAAAAAGGCATACTAATCCCCTTGTTCTAGTGACAATTTACTGATTTACTGAATTTACTGCTTTAGGTATGTAATGTTAATAAAAATATGAAGTTAGCAGTACAAAATGAGGTAAAGCAACCAACGGCAATACATATGAGTTTAAGCAGTAGCAAGTACAGCCTACTAAATGCCGCTCTGTTGCTAGCAAATTGAGCTAGTCTGTTTACAAGCTTTAAGGTGTAAATAATTGTTTTTAATAATGTTAGTATGAGTAAATGAACCAGCACACGGTGTAATCGGCCAGCTCTATTTTATATAGCTCATCAGTTTTGTTATATAATTATAATAAGGTCTGTAAATTATTACAGTTAAGGAATCGCGGACAAGTTTAAATAATGTCTTAGTCATATATGATACGCATATAAATTATTTTTTCAATTCACGCGGATATGCGCCAGCGGGGCGCGCGGGTCGTAGTGTACGCCGTCTGGTGACGTGCGACGCCCTCGTGGACACGGGGACGTACACTCTGGAGCCTCGGCGCGCAAACGCGGCGGCGGGGGAAACGCCATGGTGTCCACCTGCAGAGCGTCGGTCGAACTGTCGTTGCGCGAGCGCTAGGCGTAACCCTGGGGTCAAGCTTTCGTCTTAGGGGAGACAAAATTTAGCTAGCTGTTCTAGGCTCAGGGTTGCGGACCAATCAAGTTGAGGACAATCATTAGTGGATCAACGTTGTACGTGTAAAGGCACTCTGTGTGTGTGAGTGTAATGTGTAAATGGCTAGTTGTAAGTGCTAATGGGAAGTGAAAGTTTCGTAAAGTGTCAATAAGTGTGTATGTAAATGTAAGTGCTATAAGTGTCTATGGTTGAGTGAAGTGTGTAATAGTGCATTTAGAAGTAGTAAAGGATGTGTGTGTGTGTGTGTAAAGCGTATGTAAATGTGTATAAAGTGCTAATGGCTGGGTGTAGAATTGTGTGTGCTCTGTGGTGAGTGTCTGTGTGTTTGGGTGTGTTGGTGAAGTGTAAAGTGTGAAGTTGTAACTGTGTGTGAGTGGTAGGGTAATGTATCTGGCCATGTGGTGTGTGGTGTGCGTGGTAATATAATATATAATATAATATCATATATAATAATAATAAATATATAATAATAATAATAATATATATATATATATATTATTTATATAAATAATAATATACTATAATATAATATATATAATATATTCTATAATATAATATTGGCTATAAGTGTTAGAAAGACTACTCATAAGTAGGAAGCAAATCTCTAAGCATTGTAGTAATACCCATCGAATTGCTCATGCCTTTACCTAGGGTTAAGAAACCCCAATTTTAGGGCAAATCTAGGCTCGGGAGGAATAAGAAGGCTGAAGTGCAACTCAATTGGCCTAAATGTGGGCAACTCACTTGCAACTCTTGCAACTCACTGTGGCACTCAATTGGCCTCACTGGCCACACAACCTGGCACTCAAATCTAATACTCATAAGGAACAATACTAAGACCTCCTATACTCCTTACGGTATTGGACAATCAAGTTGACCTGTCAGCTGACTATCAAATCAACAAGATAACGTCATCGATGAAGTTTCATCCAATATGCGAAGTCTCAAGTGAGCCCAAAGTTGAGCACGTGAACAATCGTAGTCATCCAAGTGAGTCAATCAAAGATGAGATCGTTGGCATCACTGGTCATCAAGATGGTCATTAAAGATGAAGCAATCTTGGGCATCAGCTGAGGCAATCAGCTGGGCAATCAACTTTGAGCTCAATGCTGAAGGCAATCAAGCTGAGGCATCATCATCGAGTTGTGTGTCTGTGTGTGTTGTTGTGTGTGTGTGTGTGTGTGTGTGTGTGTGTGTGTGTGGTGGTATTAATAATGTGTGTGTGTGTAAAGGTGTGTGTGTGTGTGTGTGTGTGTGCTGTGGGTGTGGGTGTAGGGCGTGTGAAGGAGTATATTATATTAATATACTATATTAATATATACTAATATATAATATATATAAAATAATATACTAATATAATAATTATAATATAATATAATAATATAATATAATTATAATCTATTAATATATAAATACATATATCTATATAATATATTTATAGAATATAAACATATAAACATAAATATAAATCTAAATATGCCTCATCATTAAATAATACTATAGTATCGTCTAAGCAACGTGGTGTGGCGTGGGTGTGTGGAAGTGTGTGGGTGTTGTGTGTGTGTGTGTACAGGGGAGGTGCGACCGCGGATGGATATTAAGGACATCCAACGGTCAAGTACCTATGCTATTTAGACAGTACCTACCAGGCCGGTGGCAGGTAACCTGTACATGCTGCCGAATATCTCTAACCTAAGAACCCTCACGAACCTTTTAGAAATGGGTCTTTCGCCCCAGACGAGTCGAAAGATAGAATCCCCTACAACACCAGCGTCCCACGTCGACCCAGTGTATATGTAAAGACTAGTTGTACTTCCATCCCCTTTATTTCTGTTGTTCTTCATCTAATTAGGTCTGATTTCTATCTTATTATGGAAGAGTTAGTGTCTGATGGCGCATGAGATCTGGAGAGGGAGAGAGCTAAGGTGAAGGGAGTCATGAGAGTATTATATAATGGAGAGAGTCGAAAGGTAACTGGATGCAGAAATGGGTGTCTGTGTCGGGTCACTGTTCCGAGGGACAGGAAGTAAGTGACATAAGATAAAGTAATGAAGTGCCGAGAAAACGTTTTCAGGTATAAACGGGTGAAGATTTGTGAAAAATGGTTGAATTTATAGTTGAAGGCGAGTGTGTTGGGATAACGACCGGCTGGGAGACCGAACAGAAGAAGTATGCAGTCAGGAAACAGAAGTCTGGAAGAGAGAGAGATTGGTGGAAGTTGACTAGAGGCGAGAGAGAGTAAAGTAGACAGGAAAGGAATAGGAGTGCTAATGGGACTAAAAGACAGGTGGGTTCAGAAGGACGGTTGCCCGTATCCCAAGGTGGTTGAGGGAGAATCACTTCATCCTAATAGCATGTCGCCCACATAAACCATGGACATTTGAGCTTGCGCCCTACAAATAATCGGCTTACATCATAGGGACAGGACATGTCTGTGATGCGACCCTTGCTTATCCTACAACCATTCTGAGAGGAGTGTGTTGGAGGAATTGACTCGCTGAGCCCGTCTCTGTTGATCTCAGTTAATAGTAGGGGTCTAGCTTTTTTCTCTTTTTATAAAGAGTTTTGTATCATCTTCTGTAAGGAAATGACTTTATCTCTGCATCAATGACTAAACGAGGGTTAATTCTCTCTGCACTCATATCTATTCTAGAGAGTGAGAGCAGTTACTAATTAATCCGTACAGAGGGGTGAAATACTGAGTCGGTAAGGCCTGGCGCATTTCTTTATACGACTTTTTGTCACTATTACTTTTACTGGCCCTTTTCTTTTCCGACACATTGTAGACAATACTCTTCAACATTAATGAGGCTTAGATTATACTGATACATGTATCTGACAACTTTCTTAACCCATGTTAATTTTGGTTAGGAATAAAAGTCTAATAGGAAGTAAAATGTCAAATAATAAGTTTACATATTAATGACTAACTTGAAGTTTGTGTGAGCGTAATAGAATATAAAGGACAAGTGCTCTTCACTGTTCTTAATAATAATATTTAAGACATCCACATTTACTTTGTCAAACTTCAAAAGTTTTATTTCCATCTTTATTTTAGGAAAATATAATCATATGATGAAGTGTGCCGGGTATAACAAGTATTAATAATCATACTCAAAAATGTAAATTCCAGAGGAGAGGCTTTAGAAAATATTATTTTTTTAAATACTAAATACAGGTCTTGTTAATTACTATACCTTTTCCCCCCAAACTGTAGGTGAATAAGAATATAATATATAAATATATATATAAATATTTCAACTTTTTCAGGTAAAAAATTAAATCGCTGATCGTAATTTACACAATACTAGTTGCAAAGAGTTACATGAAATAAAAAGCTAATAAGCAAATTATTATAATAGATTATATATAGGTGACTAAATAAAATTAAGTATGAATCAATTCTCGTAGATGGATAAAGTACCTCTAAGCCTTACCGTAACCTCCTCTCTCCTAACTGTACTCAATATTAAATTTATAAGTTAAATAAATACTGCGTTATAAATAAGCGTATAGATAAGCAGAAAGAAAATTATACCACCCTACAGTAGTGAAGTGTAATAATACATAGTAAACTTATAACAACGTATATTTAGTTCTGAGTAATTAAGACCCGCGTATTAAACCGTACAATCCTCACAACTAGTTATAAGTACTAGTAAATTTGTCAAGTTATAGTGGTTATATATCCCCTGCGCCCCTAAGGGGCTAGAAATAGCCCTATAATCTAAACTAACATAACTATCTATCCAGAAGGATACCTCTCGGTGCCTACCTCACTGCGCAACCAGAGTGGTAAAACCTATTAAGAAACGCAACTATTCTACATCTACTCTTGTCTAATCTCACTTCTGTCCACTGTAACTCACATCAACATTATATTTCCTTATTTTGGAAAGTTGTCGTGTCAACTCTGCAAACATTTCAACATTATTAACATAACTAAGAAGTGTAAATAAATTCATCTGAAAATTGAACATACATATATAATTTGTAAAGATGAACGCTTCGCCTTCCGAGATAAATAAACGCTTTTCAACACCCACTTAAATAAGGCCAACGTAAGAGTCGTGCATAAGCATGGTGCCGTCATGCGTCTTGTAATTCCCAACATAGTAATAATGTATTATAGTATTAAGCTACTATTATACAGAATCATAATGTTAATCCAACGTAACTACAATATAAATATTTATCAATTATTTATTCAATATAACCAATAATTATATACTTTACTCTAGATAGAATTAATACTGAATACTTGACTATCATATCTAAATCAGCTCACTAGAACGATAATAAATATACAATCTCATATAATACATCTATACTATTGTGACGTCACTACGACCGCTAGTTATCTCATATAATCAATATAATTTATTCTCAATTAATTTATATATTACCATCGGTTCGTATTACTCCCCTCATTTACCTTATAATCTTATAACACACCAATACATAATTGTTAACTTCTATATCTAATATAACGTATCCTATAATAATCCTCTATGGTTTTTATCAAAAAATATTTTTCTAATCTTCTCAACACCTAAAATGCATCATGTCCAATTAGGTAATAATAACCTATTATTTGTAATATTCCATCTAGAACACATTGAACTTTAGATAGTATACTAAATAATATATATACTAAATATACTATCTATGTATATAATCCTATATAGAATACACAATAAGTCTCACATACTAACTAATACCCTTTATATTCAATTAATAATCAATACAATAATAATAATATATTGGTTATAATATATTATAATATTAGTCAATAACACAGTAACATGAAACTAAGATCACTACATCTCATTAATAAAAGTAAAGGACCGACTATGCGTAATTAAAAACTAATATATTATACCCGGATACGCGTATTAATATATATTATTAGAATAATTTATATTATAATTCCTTATATATAAGCGTCAACCTATCCAGCATAAACCTTAATCACACTAATAAATGTTGAGCATTCCAACCAACTAGATATTAAATATGCATACACAGACACTTTCCTGTCTCGAGGTTCACAACTTTCCTACCTACTAAACACTCAATATGCCTAATCATCCGTTTACCCTATCTCATCTCATCCCTATAAATCAATATACCACAAACCTAATATTTAATCACTCAGACCACTTGTTCCAGCTGTAATATATATATATATTAATATATATAATTTTTAATAATATAATAATATATCTATACTCAATCACCATCAAATAACATAACATTCAACTCGTAATATAAGACTTGTCCTCACCAACAACACCATAACTAACTTAACCAATTCTATCTTTAAACGATTAAACCCTATTTTCGATAACCCCTCGCCTTTTTACTAACTAACTACCCGCTATATTATATATAATTATAAATAAAATAATTAATATATAATATATAAATAATATAATATATATATATATAATATAATCATAATATAATATTATAATACCATAAATCTTCTTAGGAACTACCAATGCCTCCAATACAACTCTAATTCAATTCGCCACAAAGAACCAATTCATTCGCAATATAATCGTTAATATATATAAATACTAAATATATAGTAGCGGGTAAACTTACACTCCATACGCGAGGATAGCTAACTACGTCTAGTCTCCAAAAACATTATACAACATTACGCACACCTAACGCGTCACTCTGTAGTTAAAAACTGAATATTTTTCTTCCTTTACCTATAACCACTCAAAATATAATACATAAAATATGATGCTTATGAATAATATAACCAAGTAGATAAGATCATTGAACCGAAACTAACTCCTATGTTTAATCTCTACGTTTCCGCTTCTCACTTAATACTTAAACCTAAATCTCCATAACTTGACTAACATGTTAATACTTTAATTACAACTTAAACCGCTATATAACTTCAACTATCTACAATCTATGATGATGTAGTATACATATATATATATACATACTTATTTGATTCCATATATTAATATCTAGGGAAAGTATACCTATATACCTACTCATAAACCCAACACTCATATAGCTAAATTAATGCTAACATGCGTGACGTACCATATTGAGCTATTCGTATACTCTAATAATCTTGCGCTATTATATTCAATGTCGTGCCACATTGTTACTTTATCTTAATTGTCTTTATTAATAACAAATTTATATTATCAGAAGAATACATACCAATATTTTGCATCAAAATATCATAATATTTACATACGTTGGTTTTGTACGAATTAACATTGACTCCTAAACGCACCTTGCTCACTACTTCATTCCAATCTAAGTTCCTGATTTCAGTACACTCGACTGCTAAATTCGTTTCGACCCTAAATGAATACTCAAAGTAATAACATAAATATCTTTCCTAATCAATACAACACTAAATCAATCAAAATCTTTATTATCCTATATAAATAATATCTACAGTTCCCCTTTATCTAACTTACCTTACCCTAGATAATATATAAATAATATATATAGTAATAAATAACTATAATATTGTATAATCGTACTAATTTACAGCTCTCTCATTCTAAATACACATCTAATGGATACAGGTAAAATACCCTCTTCAAATTAAAATACTTTAAATGTAAGGACATTGTGACCTTACAGTTCTTCCAAATCATCAAATTAGTCAATTTTCTTGCACACTCAGACTTTAACTATTCTTCCTCTTTTAATATTTTTATTCAATCACTCTAATTAGTGCATTTTATTTTCATTTTACTAGTATTAACATTCCATAGATGTACCTTCTCAACTTTTACTTAACCTCTACCCATTAATATCACCTTCTACTCCTTTGCTTAAAATAAAACTAATACTCAATCTAACACACAAAACTAAATAACTCTAATTAATCCTTCTTATATTTGAATAAGTGATATTATGAATAATAATAATATGCCAACTATACTAATCATAACCACACCGAGTCACCAATAATCACTGTAATCACAACTTAATACTTACTATTACGCCTAATTATATTATGTGAACAGATTTTACTGTAATAGGCTTAATCTTTTCCACACTCCCTCATTACTATCCATATTTATCATGATATTTACAAATATAACACATCATTCTCCGATATCAATTATAATCTAAGCCATGGGCTTCAACTAAACCTTTTTACTCATTCTTATCTTTCGTATACTGCTTCCTTCCTAGTAATAATGAGTACTATCCTAGAGTTCACCTGTAAATGATCCCCATTTTATCCTTCCTATTATCTCTAATAAATTAACTTGTCATTTTCAAAGTCAAGAAGTGTTCCTTTGTCTATGTTTGTTTGTATTATTTAGTATTTATTACTTTTATTTAACTTTGAATAGTTAAATATATATATTCCAAGCCATCTTTTCTTTTTGAATAATTGCAGACTATTAGAATTACTAATTATTTTCAGGCATGTGCTTTTATGTACGATTCATACCAAGCTTATCTTTTAACTTTAACCGCTGGAACGTTCACTAACCTCGTTCACTATATCCATAATCACTCTAAACTAATATGATATTCAATTATATGCGTTAACATTTTCTTACTAATAAGTACTACTGTGTCTAGAACATCCATCAATACTTCTTTTGCGGACTTATAGCTAGTAAACAAAATATATCTTTGATTTTCCTTCATTGCTCACCAACTTTGTAATAATTCAGTAAATTCAATACTTGTATATTCCACATTAATCAAGCAATGATTATACTTCGCTCGAACGTTATCAATAACATACTTTAATCCAATTAAATTATAACTTAATGTTAACACTTATACTTTCTCACGCTTAATTTTTACTCCTACTAACTTTTACTCGCACTAACCTTCCTCTCCATTTCAAGTCCGTCACACTTAGATATCTAAATAATTTTACAGTAGTAATACAACATATAATCCGATTAATAATGTACCATTCCAAACCCCTTACAAATGATTATTAACAGTTCCTAAATACATTATACGTACTAAAGTTCAAACATTCCCTTCGAATATCAACAACATAAATTTACAATCTAGTAACTTTTAATCTACTTCAATAGATTACCATCTCATACCTTAACAACCCAAACAGTCTAGTCATATAATAATATAATATAGAACTATTATAGGTAATATTCTATTTGAATGTTTAAAAGAAATATAGTATCTAATATATAAATTACTCATACACATACCTACAAATTCACTACAAGTAAATCAATAATCATACGCTTAATATATAACCTTAACCATAACCGTTTTCTCCCGACACCCCAAAATAACCTG
>JABUQX010135015.1:5000-7500 GCA_015478945.1 Trachelipus rathkii | reverse complement strand
AATCAGAATAAAGAGCTTTTCTTTCTTTCCACCATAACAGTGAATCAGAATCCGATTTTCGTTCCATAATTGGTGCTGCAAAATATTTATCCACAGTAGTTTGAATAGTATTTTCTAATTCATATTGTTTTCTCTCACTGCTGCTTCTACGTTTACATTTTAACTTTTTTCTCCTTTGATCAGTTCCACTTAGTTTGATTGTATCTGAATATTCTTCATTTTCTTCTGAAGATTTTTCTTGTAACATGTCATCAAAGCACTTCCAGAAAATTGAATGTGTTTCCTTCTTCTCAATATCTGCCGTTTCATTTTCAGATTCTTCATGTGAATCTGTATGAGACTGATCATTTTGATCATCATTTGTTCATCAGAATCTGAACTTAATGTAATATTTTCTTTAGCTTTTATAAAAAGTTTTACTTCTTCTTTGAGCATAAATTTTATTTTATTCTGATCAATAATATCAAAGGAGCTAATTTGTATTGTGGATTTAGAACTGTTGCCAGTAAATAAAGTTTCTTCTCTTTAATGGTACCAAAACGTTCAGTAACAGAATTTAAAAGTTCATCTTTCATAGTTTTTACACCGCTATCCTTCCAAGTTTTTGCTAAATATTTTTTGCAATGCATTAACTGCAGGTATTACAAAAGATAAATCTACATCATCATCACTCGCTCTTTTAGTTAATTCTTCAAATGGTTGTAGCAATCTAATTATATTCTCCATTAGCTTCCAGTGATTTGCATATAAGATATCTAGATTGTTTTTCGAATTTGAAGAATATATAGTAATTGCAATTTATATATATATATATATATATATATATATATATATATATATATATATATATATATATATATATATATATATATATATATATATATATATATATATATATATATATATATATATATGTTAGAAGTAATTAGAGGTGTAGCGGATGGTGATTTTTCACTATCCGCGGATGCGGATAGTTAAAATCACTATCCGCGGATTGCGGATGCGGATAGCGGATAGTTAAGTTTTTAGAGTTTTAGCCACAGGTATTTCATATATATATATATATATATATATATATATATATATATATATATATATATATATATATATATATATATATATATATATATATATATATATATATATATATGTGTGTGTGTGTGTGTGTGTGTGTGTGTGTGTGTGTGTGTGTGTGTTACCTACCAGAGTGCAGGACGCTTGAACCCAACTCTTTTGCACCCCAACAACTTCTTTCCCCAGCTTCCACCCATTTGGAAAAAGGTTATATATTAATGCTTGAAATTAATAATTCTCAAATTATGCTTCAAAAACAAAAGCTTCTGAGCCCTTTCAGGGGAGAGTTTGCTTCTCTTTTCGTCGTAAATGAGATCTGCACCACTGAAAGACGCTCACTAGCTACACTTGTTGAAGGGCATGCTAAGAATTCCCTGACGACTTCTGCAAGATGTGGAAAACTTTTACAATTATCATTCCACAAGACCAGTGGATCTTTATCTGATTCCAAGCTTTTTCTCTTTTGATATTCTTCGATCAATGATAGAGTGTCTTTTGACACCTCTGAACATCGCTGCTAGATTTGTGCTAGAAGCCAAAAAAACGTTCATGGATTCAGCAATGATATCGCTAACAGATGGTAATTGCGTGTCTGTTTCTGTGATCTTTTGCTTTTTATTGGCTAGTGATATTTCTGCCTTTAGCAGCATTTCATCGCATAGGCATCCCAAATTAATTTTAACAGTCTGTGAAACACGTGATTCAAGAAATTTTGTTTTGTATCTAGGATTTAGAAAAGTTGCTATTGCACATGCGTCATCGTTTTGCAGAGTTTGAAATCTATTATTATCTATCTCCAGCATGAGTGTTTCTGTCATCTTTGAAAGTCCCTTACTTATAAAATATATATATATATATATATATTGATATATATATATATATATAAAACAAGAAGTATATATATATATATATATATATATATATATATATATATATATATATATATATATATTTTATTTATATATATATATATATATATATATATATATATATATATATATATATATATATATATATATATATATATATATATATATATATATATATATATATATATATATATATATATATATATATATATATATATATATATATATATATTTTTATATATATATATATATATATAAATATATATATATATATATATATATATATATATATATATATATATATATATATATATATATATATATATATATATCTAAGGTAGTGCACACACAACGTTTTCCATAATTCATATAAATTAATACTCATCCGCTATCCGCACAAAATTAATGCGATGCGGTTGCGAATGCGGGTAGAGAAAAATTATGCGGATGCATATCCGTTACGATCTTAATATATATATATATATATATATAAATATATATATATATATATATATATATATATATATATATATATATATATATATATATATATATTA
>JABUQX010135015.1:0-2500 GCA_015478945.1 Trachelipus rathkii | reverse complement strand
CGAGAAAACGTTTGATCGACAACTGAAGGGGAGTTCCACATTACGAAATCTGGTTCATGTTATATCAAGTGATTAATTTCATGCCACAAAATTTTAAAGAAGTCTCTCTTTATTCTTTTAAATTTAGTTCTAATTGTTTGGAGCAAAATATTTTCGAGACAAGGAATTTTGCTCTTGCAATTGATATATATATATAGTAGTTACGGGGCCAGTCCCGCACCCACTTTTTTCTATATAAATGAATAGAGATATATTAGGCTTAGGGGGAGGATTGATAGCCCGAAGGGCTATCAATCTGACAAACAGACAAACCGAAGGTTTGTCTATGTTTGTTTGTATTATTTTTTATTACGCGCGCGTGCGCATACACATACACATTCCCATTATTATTATTATTATTATTATTAGTTCGAAGAAATTGAGATCACGGAGTGATCTCAATTTCGAGCCGACTGGGCTCCGACTCCGGCCCGACTCTGACTCTGACCTCCGGCTCCGGCTCCGGCTCCGGCTCCGACTCCGACTCCGACTCCGGCCTCTGAAGTTTATTATTATTATTATTATTATTATTATTATTATTATTATTATTATTATTATTATTATTATTATTATTATTATTATTATTTTGTTATTATTTTCGCCGCGGTTTCTTCTTCGCATCCAGTTCCGAGTTCGCTATATATTTACATGGGTTAGAGTTATCGTATTGGGTTAAAATTTGGAGGGGTGTTAGATGGGGAGGTAACCTCGTCGTAGATGAGGTTACGTCCCCGTGAGGGGGACCCCACCCCTCTTAAAAATCGAAGTGTTCGTAATTGGCTGAAATTTGGTGAGAGGATCCAGAGTTGAATTTCTAGAAATACTTGATATGTGAATCTGTGGAGTTGGCTCCGGCTCCGGTGCTGGAGCCACTGCGGTGCCGAGTTAATAAACAGTCGTATAACAACAATGTTGGTGTGTTTATATAGGTTATCGAGGTCGTAGAGTTCGAATATGATGGTTATAAGTCCGTATGCCAGGACCCCCTCATTAGGGGGGTCTCGACTGAAAAAGAGCACAGAGTGCAAAACAAAGGACGAAGGAGGAATGAAGAAGGATGAAAGATGAATAAAGAAGGAAAGAATGGAGAAGGAATCTGACTCAGAGGAGTAGATGTTGACAGATGCACCGATGCTGGCTCCGGTGCGGTGCCGATTTATTAAATATTTGTATAATAATACAATATTTTTGTTAAAATATATGTTTATAAGGATGTAGATCTCAACTAAGGGTGTTTGAGACTCCCTCATAAGCAAGAAGGCAGCTTCATCAGACTCCTGGTCGATGCGGGGGCGCGCCCGCAGGCGCGCCAGCCAGTGCAATCCGCCGCGAAACCGGCGCTTGCGCGCGCCCGCAGGCGCGCCCGCCGGGCGATCCGACGCGTGAGCGCTCGCGCGCGCCCGCCGGCGCGAACCGACGCGGGAGGGGCGCGTGCGCGCGCCCCCTCGCATCCCGCATGTACGATCCGGTACGAGAATGCAAACGTGTTCTGTTTTCAACTTAATTTTTTCAAAATTTATTATTTTTTTTTTTATTTTTAATATATTTTTTTTTTACTAATTTTTTTTTTTTAAGCTTTTCATGTTTATAACATAAAAACTTACATTTTTACATACCCTAAATCAGTAAATCAGTAAATCAAACACCATCCAACCACCCTCCTGACCAGTTGTGATCTATTGATCTATTGATCTATTGATCTATTGATCTATTGATCTATTGATTAAGGTCAAATTTTTTACTAAAATTGTAACGTTTTACATACCCTAAATCAGTAAATCAGTAAATCAAACCACCATCCACCCAACCCTCCTGTCCAGTTATGATCTATTGATCTATTGATCTATTGATCTATTGATCTATTGATCTATTGATCTATTGATTAAGGTCAAATTTTTCTTTAGTATAAATAAGTTCTTGGGATAAAAAACAGGAAAAGAAAACAAGTTTTTTATTTTAAAGCTCTTTATAACATAAGTGCAAACTACATAACCTAAATCTTTAGCATCAAATATATTTACAAGTTTATTAAAAGAAACATTATTTAAAAAACATATAATGAAATAAATACAGTATACACCACATAAATTAGACCTGATAGGTTGTACAGGAAAACATAAGGTCTTAACATATTGAACATTATTATATTTTAAAAAAGATGTTACATAATGATTACTAAACATAAAATCTAAATGCAGAGAGTCAAGGAAATAAACAACATTATTTTTATTCTTATACACAGCTATCCAATGTCCATTGCTTGAAACATCCCTGGGAGAAGTGTTGAAGATAAGACCAGAGTCGGTATCCAATTTCACAGAACCGAGTTCATTACATGCGAATACACCTAAAAATCTTCTTTCGTTTCCGAAGGCGTTTAATATTTCTTCTTCATTCATCATTAATAATTCAAGATTATATTTCGTACTCTGTCAATCTCGATGATTTGAGGATGTTCCAG
>JABUQX010135014.1:12500-25000 GCA_015478945.1 Trachelipus rathkii | reverse complement strand
CCGTAGTAAGCTGCCTTTGGAAACCTTATTTAATACCTGGGACAATTGTTACTTGCTCCGAACTCAAGCATCATTTTGACTCCTTTGCAAAGTGAGGAAGGAACTTGTTTTATGGATTTCTGTTTACTCGTTGAACCTTTGACTGTTGAATCCCTGGGTTAATATCTTCTATTTATCCTTATTCTTAGTATATATATAATTCACATCGTCAAGTACCAAACCTGATTATTCAGTTTAATTGGTCCTAGGTTCAAAGTTTGCCATTCCAACTCAAGTTTATCCCGAACTAAGCTTGTCCCAAGGCTAGGTTTGTCCCATAGCTAGATTTATCATTTCAGCTCACGCTTGTCCCAAACTAGGTTTGTCCCAAGCCAGGTTTGTCCCGAACTAGGTCCCGTAATTCTACGGGCCTCTTTCTTCCTCTTTGTACCTGTTGTTATTTCTGTGTTCTTAGTACGAGTCGTCCCATCCTTTCTGAGATCTATTGACGATCTAATTTTTTCGTGTCAATTTTTAAACTTTTTAACTTAGACCAATCTTTCAGTTGGTCTTCCCTTTTCCAACATTCCTCCCTCCTTCAAGTTCGAATCCCGAACTTATAAGAAGGAAGACTCCATCATGTTTTATTAAAAAAAAAACTCACCTTTAGCTTTCACCAATGCAAACCATTATTACTAACAAAATAATAATAATAATAATAATAATAATAATAATAATAATAATAATAATAATAATAATAATAATAATAATAAAACATAATAATACCTAAATTGGTATTACTAAATAAACACATCTATTCCTAACAACAAACATATCTAACCAACAAATATACTTTTCACGGTGTAATCCAGTCATATCCTCAATTTATACTAATAAACATAAAGGTGAAACATACATAATAATAATAAGTAATAATAATAATAATAATAATAATAATATAATAATAATAATAATAATAATAATAATTAATAATAATAAAGTAATACTAATAGTATACAACAATGGCTCACATTTTTTTTACCTTATTCTTATATGTCCTAATTTCTGGTACCTCTTAGTCCTATTCTTCTTTTATTCCTGATTCCCTCCCCTTCAGTTGTCTCCATCTCCATTTTTCAGCGATCCTCTTATCCTTTACTTGTTTTGAGTATAATTTACACCTTCAGCTTTTTTCTTACGCGTAATCAAGAAGTATCCGAACCCACAAACGGGCCACAAAACAATTGAGATGTTCTGTGGGGAGAGGAGAAACAATTGAGATTTCTGTGGGGAGAGAGAGAATTAATTTTTTATACTTCATATATATATATAATATATATAATATATATATATATATATATATATATATATATATATATATATATATATTATATATATTATATATAAATATATATATAGTATAATATATCATATAATATATATATATATATATATAACATATATATATATATATATATTATATATATATATATATATATATATTATATTATATATATAAATATATATATAATATATATACGTTAATTATATATATATATATATAATATATTATATATATACATATATTATTCTAAGTATAAGGGGTTGGTAAACCTGTTTTTATCTTCAACTGTGATTCCCAACTTATTGTCTGCTGTTCATAAATTCAAGCAAATTCATTCAAATTGATCGAAAGAGTTAAGAAAAACAAAATAACATTTTCTAAATGTAATTCAGAATAAATAAAGTTTCAAGTCCGTTTGAATATCTGTGTTTCACTTATTTATAAATTTCTAAGCTAATTTGATAAATACATCCCTAGCTACCTAACTAAATACTTATTAAATAATAATTTATAAAACTTTGTCACAATCGTTATTTCTTATCCTTATCACGTGATTGTTCAGCCTTGAGGTGCCACTGGTCATTACTTTTTCAATCCCTTGGAAGATAATGTCTGATGGGAGAGAAGAACAAGCATTAAAAACCTAATGCACCGAAATTGTTGGTCATTAAATAAATAGTTATTTAAACTGTTAAATTTTAACACTATTTAACCTTTTTACTTTTAAAGTCACAAAACTCGCAGAATTAATTTTCTTACTAAGTCACCACTTATTTTTATACAAACTGTGTCAAATTTCTGAATTACCATAATAGCTTTAGCTACAATTCCACGACACAATAGATGTCATACCTCTTGATAATCAGCAAACAACAAACTAAACGAGTAGCACCTACAGTTTTATCCAGTCAGTAAGCTGCCTTGGGAAACCTATATATTAATACCGGGACAGATTGTACATGCTCCGAACTCAAGCATCATTTTGACTCCGTTTGAAAGAAGGAAGAAGACACTTGCATTTTAATGAATTTCTGGTTACCGAATGAACCTACAATGACTGTTTGACAATCTGGCTAATATCTAATCAACTTTCACTTTCTTAGCCATATTCACATCAGTCGTAACCAAACCTGATAATCAGTTTAATTGGTACCACATAGGTTCAACGTATTGCCATATCCAACTCAAGTATCATCCCGACACTAGACTTGATCCAAGGCTAGGTTTGTCCATAGCTAGACGTATTAGCATTCACGTCAACGCTTGTCCCAAACTAGGTTTGTCCCAAGCCAGGTTTGTGTCCCAAGCCAGGTCCCGTAATTCTACGGGCCTCTTTCTTCCTCTTTGTACCTGTTGTTATTTCTGTGTTCTTAGTACGAGTCGTCCCATCTCCTTTCTGAGAATATATCTGACAGATCTACATCTTTATTGTGTCAACTCTTCTTAAAACTTTTATAACTGTAGCACCAATATATTCAGCTTAGTCTTCCCTTTACCAACCACAAATAATTAACCCAACACCCCACTAATAATAATATATCCCATAGTATCACTACACCCGTATATATACTATATACTAATATTATACTATATAAATTAATAACTATAATTATATATATATATATATATACTATATATAAAATATATACATATATAATATATATAATTATACTGTATATAAATACAGTAATATATATAATAATAATATATAATATATACAATATAATCTTATATACAATATATATATTATATAATAGTTAACATATATATATATTTACTATAAATAACATATAATATATATAATATATACTAATATAATATAACCTATAATACATATATACATATATAATACCCATTATATAGTATATAATTCTATCTAATATAACCTAATATATAATATAATATAATATATATATAAATATATAATATAATATATATATAAATACTGTATAATATAAAAATATAATAATAAAAATGTATATATAATATGTGTTTCTGCGACAAAGATATTACATAATAATTCATGTGTGAGAAAAAAATATAATAATTTATATATATATAACATATAAGTATTATAATAATATATAATATATATAATAAATTATTTATCAAGATATTGTAAAAATAATGGATGCTAAAGAAATTAAATAAAATAATATATATAATATATTATAATAATATATATAATATAATATATTTTAAAAAATATAATATATCACAAGTAAAAATACAACACTACCGAGGCGGCGATTTACCTGATACAGAATTGAGCGAGAATAAACTAACCATATAATATAACGTAGATACTAATATCGAAATACCGATAAAGAATTTTGTTCCTAGCAGTACAACCATTGTTAATTACCCTATCACACCTACTACCTACTACCCCCCCCTACCTCCACTCCTACTCCTTTACTAACTAGGTCTGCACAAAACACCCATCGTCTTTTTAACCAAAAACCAATAAACATACTGGTTTTTAAAACCAAATAAACCAATAAGGAACTCTTTTTTTGTTTTTAATGAAGGAGAGAAAAGAGCTTATGCAATAATTATTATGGTAATTTAAATGAATAACAACCGGTTTTTCCTGGTAATAGATATTTCAAGGCAAATACATCTACTGAACACAATAAGATGTTACTGACAACATGGAGCTGACAATATTAAAAAAAAAAAATCCAGATCATGATAAACTTCTTACCCTGTTAACCTTAAAATTCTCTGAATAACATGTAAACTGAAACAAAAAAAAAAAAATAAAAACAAAAATAAAAATAAACAAGTTATAAAATTATATTATTTTTAGTTTTACAATAAACTAACAAAAGTAAAAAATAAGAAGAAAGGTATAATAATAATTATATAAAACTCATATCTGAAAAATTAGCAACTTATTATTTTACCAAAAAAAAAAAAAAAAAACGCTAAAAGAAAAGATTATATTTCAATTTAACCTATAAATGAATATACAAATGAATTCTAAAATTTACCTTTATATATTGAATAAAAAAAATACTAGTAATATAAATATATATAATAAATATAAATAAAATATAATATTAATATACATAATATATAATATATATATATAATATATATAATTAAATAATAATAATATAAAATATATAATATAATATAATATATAAAAAAATAAAATATAATATATATAATTATTTATATACAAAATATACTAATAAAATATATAATATAAAATAAATATAATATATATTAATAAAAATATAAATATATATATATATATATATATAATATAAATATTTAAAAATAAATAATAAATAATAAATATAATATAAAAAAAATAAGTAATAATATATAATAAAGATAAAATATAAAATATACAAATAATAAAAAAATATATATATATATTAAAAAAAAAATAAATATATATATAAATATTATACATAATATAAAATATAAAAAATTATATATATAAATAAAACTAATCAAATATAAAAAATAATATAATATAAAAGTTATATAAATATATAATATAAAATAATATAAATATAATATAATAGTAATAAAAATATAGAAGAGAGAGAGAGAGAGAGAGACGAGAGGAGAGAGAGAGAGAGAGAAGATTAGAGAGAAAAAGAGAAGAAGAATGAGAGAGAGAGAAAGAGGGTGAGAATTCAAAATCATTAAAAAAGTTGAACTGAAATTATTATTAATAATTCTCTAGAACAAATATAAAATAATAATGTAATTATATATATGGGACTCATTATTCTTAAATTTTTCTTTGAGAGATCGCAACCAAGAATGAAAAAGGATCAGCTGCTGACACAGAGGAATCATTCAAAATAGCAGATAAACTCTCCTTATCGAAAGAGATAAAGAGAAATACGCATACTAAATCATTAAACTTCACAAAATAAAAATATCCTTGTCTTGAAAAAAAATACATATCACTCCTCTGAAAGATACTGATGGAAAAAATACTGTATATTGGGGTTAAAAATATATAACAAAGCAAATAAGTGAGTACTAATGTACTGACAAAAACACATAGGATGATACCTACGCTTTTTATCTAATACATAAAATCTTGTCTAAGTGAGATTGAAATGTGGATTCAAGACATTCAATAGTACTCAATATATTCAAGATATTTATTAACCAAATAATATAAAACGGTCGTCCACTTAGATTTACAAAAAGATACAAATTGCCATAAAATGTGTAGCATTAGGTTGATGCTGTGTCCACCACACTCCACAAATGAGTTTTATAAATATATCTATTCGGAATGTACAGCATCGAATGAGTGTAGAAAATGAAAATCCTACAATGGACAAGTTCGAAAACAAGAATCATGTTCTACAATCACCTCGTTAAAATGTACACCAAATAATAATATATACCCAACCATAATATACACAAAATAATAAACAATATATAATTATAATATTATATATATAATATATATATATTAATAAATAATATATATATAATATATACTATACTATATATATATACTAAATATATAATATAAATATATAAATTATATACCAGAAAATATATTATAAACCGGGTATATATATATAGATATTATATAATATATAATTATAAAAATATATATACATATAATAATATAAATATATTATTATATATATATAACTAAATGATATTTATAAATATATATATATTATATATACATACATATATATATATATATATAACTTATACCCTATATATATATATATATATATTATATATATACCCCAACTAAATATATATATATATATATATATATAATACTATAATATATATGATATAATATTATATTAAAATATATAATACTAATATATATATATATATATATATATATATTATATATATATAATAATAAATAAAAAATATAATATAATAATATATCCATGAAGTAAAAAATCATATAAACCGTATATACTATAATAGTCTATATCTATATATATAAATATACAAATATAAATATATTTATATATATTAGTATTATAATATATATAGTATAGTATATACCAATAATATATATATATAATTTACAGTATTGGCATATTTATTATGGATTTTTTTAAAAATTGCTTTTTTGGAATAAAAAGGTTATGAAATTTATGATCACACTATCATAATATTTTGAATTAACAATTTTGATCAGGACAATATAAATATTTTAGTACTTGGTTTGGGCACCTTTGGCACCCGCAAGTGCTTGTAACGCAGACTGGGCATGCCAGCATTGAAGTCTGCACAATTTCGCGATTTTTTCAGAATGAACCAACCTGGAATAACACGTTTCTATGAGTTTGTTACTTTGGTTCGTAAGTTGGAAAGTCGTGTAATTTCATCGTTTCAACACGGACCCAAACTCTCAAAAGTGTTCAATGTCAGGTGAATTCCAGGCCCATGGAAGTACCTCTACGCCAGTTCTGTGCGAACCAGTCTCTGTTACTGACTTCGCTGACATGCACAGCGGGGAGATGCGCTGTTAGAGAATCAACAGCTCTACATTGCCCAACCAATCCCTTGTGTTGAGGTATGTAAACGAGTTTGCTAGTACATTATATACTTCTTATGACGTGGTCTATTGGTGCCCTTCAACAATCATCAATCGACTTGGGCCATGAACAGAAATGGCACCCCACACCATGATTTTCTGTGGAAATCTTATCGTTTCTTTCAGGCATTTGGGTTTAAATTCCTCACCTGATCGCCTTCTCACGCTCTGCACACGATCATCAAGCACAGCAATGTTGGATTCATCAAAGAAAACAATCTGGAGCAATATAATAGGAAAAGTAGGAAAAGCATAGATGATGCAAGTAGTCAAACAAGTACAAAAATTCATGACATTAAACCATAGATGGTTGATAATTCAGTAATAATGATATTTTCAAGTGTCATTGCAATTTTACTAATAACAAATGCTCTTTTATGAGTGATAAAAGAAATAATAGCTATCTGATCAACTCTTTACACCTGCTCCATTGCTCAGAAGTCCAACATGAGAGGTATGAGTCTGAGGCCCAGGCCCATTACTTGCCCGTTTCATACTAAAGTTAGTCTAGGCTTCTTTCTTGGACGATAGGCTTTTAATCCAGCATCTAATAACCTCCTATTGGCGGTTCTTCTAGAAATAATAATCCCCTCTACTGATAGAACATTGGAAAGCTTCCTACATGATAGTCTTCTATTTTTCAGAGCCATTTGAACTCTTTTTTTGTCCTCCCTGGGTGTTGTTTTTATTTTCTTTCCACATTTGCCAACCCTATTTGAGCTCCAACTGTGACCGTATTTCAATTTCTTCTTAATATTACTAACTGTTTGAGTTGAAACCCAAAGTTTTGCAGCTATTTCTTTCTGTTTTAAGTTGCTCACTTGCAATAACACATTAATCTGTCCGACTTTCGGTGGACTCAAATCACAACTTACCCAATTGGATCACTTTATAAACTATCAAAATATCTGAAAATAATGGTGAATAATAATAATAAAATAATACAATAAAACACTAGTATACACTAATTATAACAAATAATAAAAGGTGTAAAACATCGCTAACACACACAACTCCCGTGAAAGCAGGACAGCAACTGAACGTAAAAATATAATAAAACACTGTAATATTATGTAAAAGGAAATTATCTCAATAACAACCACACAATACTTTTGAAGTTGGGTAAATAAATAGTAAAAATATTATTATTATCCTGTGTATTAAATAAGTTCAAATGTTCCATGGCGACATGTAGATTTTCAGAACCTTTTATTCAAAAAAGCAAATTTTTTAAAAAATCCATAATAAATATGCCAGTACTGTATATATATAATATATATATAAATAAATATATGAATATATATATATATAAGTATATAAATATATATCTATAGTATATATTATATATATATATATATATATAATCATTCTCACAATAATATAAAATCAGCCGAAATTTTTTTATTGCCTTTCAGTTACTCTTCGATTGAAAAATTGAGAAAACCATATCAACATGCTAAAGAAAACCATTAATTAAATACATTTTTTAAAATATTTTATGCATGTTTTTTTTTATGGTTTAAACCATTGGTTTTTATGTGGTTTTAAACCATTTGCGTTTAAACCAATGGTTTAAACAAAATGGTTTAAACCATCCCACCTATATAATATTTATATATAGAAATAAATATATATAACAAATATATATAAATATAAAAGTTATATAATTAAAATGATAATAATATATATAATATATATAATTATATATATTAATATATATTATTATAGATATATATAATATATATATATTAATATATATATAATTACTATATATTATATATTAATAATATACTATATATATATAATTATATAATATATAATATATATTATATATATATATATATATATAATATGTCACATAAATACTATATAGTATATATTATTATATATATATATATAAAAGAAAATATAAACAAATAAATATCATTTAATCTTTCTTAACTTTAATTAAGTCTACAAATATTAGCAATTATAATTAATTAATCATTCCAAACAACAATTTAGCTGAAACTTCGCCGCAGATTCGTTAAATTTAACCTTCAAAATTTATATAAAAAGGACTAAATATTATGGGTCATCACGGTATTTTGAAACAAATTTAGACGCTAAAGTACGTTTGATGAGTATTATTTACTTTTGAGTTTTGTTTTTGTAATGTTTAAATGATGTTTTTGAACATTAGTAATTTTAATTTATTTTGGAAATATATATATATATATATATATATATATATATATATAAAATACATATATTTATACTATATCACATATATATTATATAAATCACACATATATATATTATATATATATTAAAATAATATAAAAATACAATATACATATATATATATTATATAAAATATATAGTACTATACCATACCAAACACAAAAAATAATACACTATATACAAATACTAAAATAAAATATATAACAATAATATAAATAGTATATACATAACATATAACTACTATACTCAAACCTATAATATATTATATATATATATATATATATATTGATCTACAGATATATATATATATATATATTATTATAAAAAAAAATATAATATATACATAAATATATATAATAATAATAACTTGAATAAATATAAATAACATAATATACAATAACTATATAAATAAATAAAAAAAAACTATACATAGAATATTATACTTATAACTCACGCAATACTATATATATATATTATAGCACCTAAATATCACACCACTAAATTTATATATATATATAAATATGATATATATATAATATAAAATAAATATATATATAATAAAAAATATAATAAAAAATACATAATTATAAATATAATAATATATTTAAATATAAAATTAAAATAATATATTAATAAGAAAATATATATAATAATTATAATAATAACTACATAAATACCTATATATATATATAAAGTAATAATATAATATTATTTAATATAATAAATATATAAATAAATATAATAATATATATAATATATATATAAGTATATAATATATATAATATAAAATATACAAAAATAAAATATATATATATAATTATATATATATATTATATATATATATATAATATATACTAATAAAATAAACACATATAATACCCCAAGCATATCATACATACAAAACTAACTAAAATACTATACTCACACTCTAACAACTATACAACCCTCACATCACCCAAAAATACATCTTACACTAACATAACCATAATACTCACTATAATACATAACCTGAATATATACCCGCACCGCTAACTATAATACCTATATACATAAATACATAAATATATACTATAATCTATATAGTCATAAATATATCATCATACATATACCTACTTCAAACAGTCAGATGCAAACAGCGCAACAGCCAACCCAAACAACCAACACCATACCTAATACTATAAACATATCTCAATCAATAAAACTCACGTCACTCACCCCCACTACCCAACCACTAACACCCATATATACCATATATAACGAATATAAATATTATATATATAAACCCCTACACACATCCCTAATATATAATATATATATAATACACAATATTAATAATAAATATATATATATAAAATATATATATCACGATTAATAATATATACCCTATTACATAGTTATATATTATAACAATTAAACAATATATATAATATATATATAGTATGATATATATTATATAATACCCCTATATATCTACTCATAATGATAATAACCCTAGCCATACTATACTCTATACCTAACAAAACTAAAACCTTCTCACTCATATAGCTACTCTACAGCTATATAAAATATATATATATATATATACCTAAATAAAATCACTCTCGTAAATTATATGTATAAATAAAAATAATAACTAAATAATAATAACTACCAAGCTTTATAATTTTGGTACAAAATGTATATGACAAGTTCTTATTATATATACTGATATTTAACTATATAATAACAAACTAGTGGTCATACCAAATATTAATCTATATAAAATATATATATATATATATAAGCCTCCAGAAATAATCATAAAAATATATATAAACCAAAATAATAATATATAAATCCAAAATAAACTATATAAAATAATATAAAAAAAAATATATATATAATATATAAATATAGTATATATTAATTTATTTAATTTAATATTAAATAAAAGACATTTTTACAAGGCAAACAAGATATAAAATATAAAAATGAAAGACAATATAAAATACGAAATGAATATGAATAATCAATAATATATATAATAAAATATAATATATAATTAATATATATATATATATATATATATAATATATTTATATATATTTAATGGGAAATATATACATGTATATACAGGAAAATATTTATTCATAAAAAATATACAAAATAAATAATTAATATATAATAAAAATAATAATAATATAAATATAAACCTCAGTGCGCAGGAAGGTTGAGTCGCCGCAAAATAACTCGTCATCAGAAAGAGAACGCTGGTTCAAACTTCCGCGTAGACAAGTTGGAGATAATTATATCTACTTGGGCACCAGAATAAAACTTCAGCAAATAAGACGATACACGTTGGTAAGGACTGGTTTGAGAGAAATGCCCAAAGACCATATTAAGTTATTAAAGATCTCCCGCTGCATAGGGGATAAAAACTCGTTAAAGAGTAGTAAAATACAATAACATAATAAACAACACAAATAATACACATAAAATATATAATAATTATATATAATATATAATAAGATAATAAATAATATATAAATAATATAATAAAATAAATAATAAATTAATATAATATATATAAAATATATATAATAATATATATAATAATATATATATAATATAAAATAATAAAAATAATATATATAAAATATATATAATAATATATATCCTCGAGTGTTATACGAATTTAAATAAATAGAAAAAAATTATTTCTGCAAATTCTAAAAATGAAGAATTTCATCCTCTTCGGATTTCTCGTGTCAGTAGCAGTTATGATTACAACATTGTTTGCAGTCCTGGAGATTCGTACAGTTAATAACAAAAAATAACCAAATATTTTTTCGAAAAATTTAGAAATTAACATCCAAATTTAGGGCAGCATATTTCTAAATTTGACACTCTTAAAAGTAAAATGAGATTTGTCTATAAATCAAAAAAAAATCTAATTTCATTGTAACGTAGAAGAGTAGAAGGAATGAGAATTGAAGTAGTTTTGCCATAAATCTAGTTTTGCTTTTTATAATAAATAAAATAAAATAATAAATATATATAATTATATATATATAATAATAATAATAGTTATATAAATTTTTAAAGTATATATAATTATAATAATAATAATACAATAAATAATATATAATAAATATAATATATATATATATAATATATATATATATATATATATATGTTGAAAACTGCAATCAATTGAAGTAAAGTCAAAAAATAAAAACATAAAAGGTATTATCACCATGCTGGGATTTTATCCTGGACTCGTGCAGATGAGCGTGCATGCGTTTGACCAGCTTGCGCCACGCATAGAGCTAAAAAGAATGAACTCGGCATTCTTCTCATGATGATGAAAATAAAATTCATTCACAAGAATATATATAATGCCAAGAACTTCAA
>JABUQX010135014.1:0-2500 GCA_015478945.1 Trachelipus rathkii | reverse complement strand
TTATTTTCAATATTAAAATTACCTTCTTCATCTAAATATTTAAATCCAATTCCTGACAATCCTGGTGGTCTTGGAGGTCATGGAAGTCATCGAAATCCTCGAGGTCCATGTTCTCTTTTAGGTCCACTACCAAAGATGTTGACACATTTATTATAGAGAAAAAACGTTCTTGCAGAATTAGGTAAAAATTTAATTTCAGTACAGCTTCTCCGAAAAGAACGAATAAACACAAATGACCGCAAATAACTTAACTCAACTTTTGAATTTGGTACGTTGAATAGACAATATCGCATTGAATATAATTTTCAAATTCTATTGGAGGTTCAACACCGAATGAATCGAAATAATAGCATAAGTTTTCACAATTCTTAAACCAACATGTCCAATGAGTTCCTAAACCTTTAATTGAATCCAAATTTAAGATTCCACATTCTTTTTTATTATTTTTTTTTTTTTGGAATAGCATCTCTCACATAAATTCCTTCAAAGTTTGGAATTTTAAGTTCATTAACGTATTTCATAAGATCGTATTGACTCAGTGCTTTCACCAGAATATTCATCTTTTGGATGGTCTTAAAAATAAACCCTCACCGGGTTTTTTCATTTGTTTTCTTTTTTTCCATTTGAAGTTTATGCCTTCTAGTTTCTTCTAATTGCTTTTGAGTTGTTTTTTTATCATTTACAGTCTTTGCTATAGTACTAGCTCCACCAGCAAGAGAACCGATTGCACTTGCAGCCGCTAATAACGTTGCAAATGCCAGGGAAGTGTTATTATAAATCCTCCGTGCTTTACCAAGACTGTTACTTGTGATTCTGCAGTTAATTTTAAATTAAATGGTATACCTTTAAAAATTTAGCTTTTTGAGTTTGAGTTAGGGGAAGAGATATATTTCCTTTATGCTTTGGATTAGTTCTAAATGATATAGAAGATTTTTTATTTACTGCATTGTTTAACTTCTTTACCTGATTCTGTGTAAGATATACTTTCATATCGTTGTAATAATTTATTTAAGAAGAATAAAAGTTATTACATATAAATTTTTATAAATAATTTTTTTCCTTTTTAATGTTTTTTAAATGATTTTTTTAATTTCCCCCACCTCATAATATCGTTATTATCATAAATCAGATTCGTTTATGAATATAATTTGATAATTTTTCCTCAAGGGAGGCCCTGAAACGGAGCCCCATTCAAATTAATTTTATCATATATTAATTTATCTGGATTTTCCACTGACGTGTGATAAAGGTTGTCACACGTCAGAATCATCATTAATTTATTATTTTTTTTTTAATTTTTAAATAATATTTTATTATATTATTTTCTTAAAAAAATTTAAATTCTCTTTTTTTATCGCGATTTAACAAGTGGGAAACTTTCCCACATGTCAGGTTATAAAAAATAAAAAAAAATTTACTTTGCTCTGACATGTCGCTGATTTAGCTACATGTCAGGTTATAAAAAAATTATTTTTTTACTTTGCTTTGACATGTGAGACAAAAACTAATAAACGATATTCATTTTATTCCCATCAGATTCTAATTTTAAAATTCGATCTGATAATACTAATGCATAAGCTATTGTAGGTTTTAATATATATATTTTTAAAAGTTGCTCATATTTTAATATCTGTGACTGAGTTTTTTAATTTTCAGATTATCTACTTACATCAAATACAAGCAGTGGGTACAAGTTCCGGTACTCTGTTAAAGTAAAAGAACAATTTTCTTTATGAAGTACATGATTAAAATAATCCGATAACATTTTATAAGGGGTAGTATAATAATTTTCATTAAAATCAAGTTGAAGATCCATTTCTGGATATCTTTCACTATTTAATTGAACACAAGCGCTAGTTATACTATAATGATCAAATATAGCTGGATTCATAATTTTCTTATTGTCTTTGCTTTCTTGAAATGCTAAAACTATAAATCTCGGTTTCTTTGATCCAGCTGTAACATTTAATCTCCAATCGAATTGTTTTGTCCTTGATTTACTTCTACAGATTCGCACTGCCTGTTTAAGAAACTAACGTTTAAAACAATTTTGCTCATAATATCATTACTTAATTTTATCATATATTGATCTGTGAAGGTTAAATGTGGAATTCTCTAAGCTATTTTCGATAAAATAATTTTACCATCTGGAACTTTTATTCTTTTCTTCTTAGAGTTAACTGATGTTTTATTCCATAAATTACTTTATCATAATTTTCACTAAATCCGAATATATGATTTAAAGGAAAAGCTACGCTAAAATGAGTTTTAAATAAGTAATTGTGTCTCTCCATAAAACCAGGATTTTCAAATTTTGGAATATTTTTCTCACATTTAATAGAGCCCACATAAAATTCATGCCTTCTAAATAATTCATAGGATATGTTAAGAGTCCTTTCATAGTTGATGCTTGTCCAGGACTTGAATATCCTTCAATATTTTCATTTCCAAGTTGGTAATCAACTCTTGAAAATAAGTACATAATTCCGGTATTAATTAA
>JABUQX010135013.1:15000-30000 GCA_015478945.1 Trachelipus rathkii | reverse complement strand
TGAAAAAATAGAAAAAAAAAAAAAAAATAAAAAAATTCACATTGATTTTTTTAAAAAAAAATCAAAAAAATCACCAAAATTTGCTTATCCCTGGTATAGAGGTAAATATGCTCCTATGTTGTCCAATCAGGAAAAAGAAGTGCGCCGTTTCATTCTAGGACACCATTAGTATAATAATATATATATATATATTATATAGTATATAGTATATATATGATATATTATTATATATATATATATATAGTATATATATATATATACTATATATAATATATATATATATAATATATATCATTGTAGAGATAAACACCCTCACTCACGGGCTGAGTCCCTAATTTAGGAGGGGTTTGTACTCGATAACGTCGAGAAGGACGAAGGCAAGCCCAAGGAGACTTCACATCTCCACCGACCAGTTGCAAATCTGGGACCCTCGCTTTGTTTGGCGAGTGCTCTACCACTGACTATCGTGCTCTATAAATAAAATTATATATTATATATATAATATATATATATACAGGTATATATATATAGATATTATATATATATATATATATATATAATATATATTAATACATAGTACGTAGTTTTGCTTGAGGAATACATATACTTCATATATTTATATAATATATATACTCTATACCTATCATCGAGGTAGTAGTAATACTTGAGAACCTTACTACTCGAAATATATAATATACTATATATATATAGTTACGTAACTCTGTACTATATATATAATTACCAGAGATGGGAGTCGTTACTCAAAAAAAGTAGTTCCGTTAGTCGTTACTCTTACTGGGAAAAAGTGTCCGTGTATCGTTATTCCTTTTCATGAAAGGAAAAAGTAACGAAGCGCCGTTACTCCGTTACCTTTTAGCTATTGACTATGACATTAATTACGGTCCCTTAGGTCATTTTAGGTTGGTTCAGTTATTAAATTTCATCATTATCATTATTATTAAAAACAAAAAACATACCTCAATGTAAGACGCTAGCGCACTCAAGACTTAGTCCTTTACATCCACGAACGCAGTTTAATTGCACCAGCCACTTCTCTGCCACTCACAACTCTCTTACTACAATCTGCATAATCCGTCCCCTTTTCATCCATACATATATACTCTCCCTCCAACTTGCTTCCAGCTACCACCATCTGAACGTAACTTCACACCGAGAACTGTCTCACTCACAACCATACCTTACTCTTATCTAGTTACTTTCAAATCCTCCTTTTACATACCTGCCAAATCTCTCTACCAATCCTCTCAAACTCTCTTCAGATTCACCGTACGCAAAACCAAATCATCCGCATATAATAGGTTGGGCACCCTCCATTCCTTCCATTCTATATCATTTTAACACCATCCCCTGCCACCCCTACCTCTTATTCTTCATAAACCCAATCAATATATAAATTGAAGTAACCAAGAAGACAAAACACTCCTGGCTCACTCGCAATTAATAGAAAACAATTCACTTGCAACTCCATTTATTCCTCTAACACACGTTTCACTATCGTCATACATACTTTTGATTCCATTCAAGAAGCCTACCCCAACACCACCATATATCAATAATACCTTTCATAGAGCTCCCTTTTAAACATATCATACGCCTGTTGCAATCAAAAAACCTAAATACAATTTATTCTTCTCTCCATATTTTCTCAATCATTGTGTCAATGTAAGATTTGATCTACACACCTCTACCACTTCTAAACGCACCGTGTTCTTCACCAATCAATCCTTCAGTCACTCACCGCACTCTTTCGACCAAAATGACGTATATATCTTCCCCTACTACCACTTCAATTAAACTAATGTCCCACATAATTCTTACAGATAGAATACTTGCAACCTCACCACATCACACTAACTGTCTTGGACAATACAATGTCACATTCAAAGAGCTAACCAGTAGCATCATATGAAATTAAGAAAATAATGTACAACGACAAACTTAGCACAACTTACCCACTAATAAAGATCAACATTAACAAAAGGTTTTCCACCCTTAACACCAAGGTAAAGGAACTAGAATTGCATACCAAAAATGACCTATTCATACTTTTTTCAAGCAATATTAACAAATATCTAACGTAATTTTACAAAAAAAAAAGTAATATTTTACAAAATTTATCACAACCTTAGTAATATCATTACAAGACCTTTCGAATAAACTGTAAAACATAACAAAAGTTTTACCAAAAATAACATAAAAATAAGTTCTTTGAATAAAATATCATTAGTAAATTGTTAATACCTAGCGTATGAAATAAGCCGGCTAACATCCTGAAATGCCTCTTATCCAAAAGTAAAGTAGCTAACAGGCCATTATACGCGATATGTTAGGTTTGCATTTGAACATTATATTCTTAGTTCAGGTTATGATATGTTAGGCTTATTGATGTTAAAAACTTTGTTAGCATAGGTCAGGTAAGGTCAGGTATATAAAGAACTTATTTAGGTACTATTTTATCCAAAATATACTCGAAATATGACTTGGATCGATTGATCAATAGATCAATGGGTGGGATGGGTAGGTGACTGCATGGATGGATGGTTTGATTTACTGATTATCTGATTTAACTGCTTTTAAATCAGTAAACTATTATCCACTTTACTGTGATATTTTATTCAAAGGAAAGAAAGAACTTATTTTTATGTTATGATTCCAGTTAAAAAAATTTATTTATGTTATGTTGTTTTTAAAACTTGTATTGTACTTTTTATATCCGTTGGTGATTGTGATATTTAGACGACGTATAAATAAATTTGTTAAATATTTACGAAGTTGGATGTTAAAAAAACTTATTACACGTTAGGCATTATTATTCGTTTCTGTCCTGCTATAGAGGATAGGACAGCGGTTATGCTAAATTTGTTTAAAAATATACGATGTTAATGTAAAATTAAACATTGATTATGTTAGAGATATTATTGGAAAAAAGAGTGAATAGGTTACGTGTTGTACGAAGTGTTAGACTTTTACTGTTGTTAAGTGCTGAAGTTTGTTTATGTTAGTAGTTTATTCACGCATTGGTGTTGTTGGTTAGTCGTTGTACATTATATCTTAGTTCAGGTCATGTTATGTTAGCTTTATTAATGAGTAAACTTTGTTACGTTAGCATTAATTCGATAGTTAGTATATAAACTATTTTGTGTTATGTTTAGCCGAAATGATACTCGAAATATTGAACAGGAATCAATAAAATCAATTAGATCGAAAGGTTCATTGGTGGGAAAGGTTAGGGAGGGTTGATGATTGATTACTGATTAACTGTACTGTTAAAATCAGTCAAACTATTTACAATTTACTATTTTAAAATTTTTATTCAAAAACTTATTTTTACGTTTGTTAATATAAAACACTTTGTTATGTTTACAGTTATTCGTAGTGGAAATAACACGATAATTAGACAAGGTATGATAAAATTTTGGTCAAAATATTACTGTATTTTGTTTAAAATAACGTTATTATGTTACAGGATTATCTTGGAAAAGTATGGAATAGGTTACAGTTTTGTATGCAATGCCTTGTTACTTTACTGGTGTAAAAGGTGGGAACTTTATTTAATGTTGAACTCTTTATTAAGTGGGGTTAAAGTTGTGTGCTAAGGTTTGCGTTATGTACATTATTTTTTAATTCAATTGAACATATATGAGGCCTATTAATTGAAAACATTGTTATGTTAGCATATATTCGCTGGTTGGTATAAATATAGAGAACTCATTTTTGTGCTATGTTATTCTCGAAATGCTATGTAAATTGCACTTAAAATTCAATAAAGTGTTAATGTAAAATAACCATTGAATGTTAGAGATAGGCTTGAGAAAGTGTGAGAATAAGGTTACGTTTTGTACGCCTTGGCTATACTTTACTGTTGCTTAAGTATGGAACTTTTGTAATGTTAGTAGTTTTTCATGCTTAAGGTGTGTTAAGTTTTGTCATTTTGTACATATATTTCTATAATTTCTTTTAATGCTGATGTTAGGCTTTATTAAATTTGAAAACAATGTTTTGTCATAATTCGTTGGTTAGTATTAAAAGAACTTATTTTTGTTACTAGGTTATTGTTGTTGTTGGTGTTGTGTTGTTGTCTAACGAGGAATATATACTCTTTTGAACTGATATGGTCGTTCGTGCGTCGTATTCTTGTTTAAACTTTCTTCGACTGTTGAGAAAGAACTCATTACCTTTAAGGATTGTTTATACCCACTCTTATTTCTTCATTAGGATATTTGTTCTCGTCTGCTTGATGCGAGACATCTCCCCGCGCACTCTTACGCCTTTGTTGTGATATCTTCACGAGGCTGGTGTTAAGTTGTGAAACTTTGTATGTTGACAGTTTATTTTCATAGGTTTAAACTGTGGTAGGTTGGTCGTTGTACATTATTTCTTTAGTTCATATGATGTTAGCTTTATCATTGTGAAAACTTTATTATGTTAGCGGTTATCCTATTCATTGACCAGTATGATAATTAGCCAATGTTTTGATAAAATATTTGTTTTAAATATACTACCAGGTTAATGTAAAAATTAAAACATTGTTAATGTAGAATAAGCTTGAGAAAGTGTGAATAGTACGTTTTGTATGCATAATGTTAGGTACTTACTGTTGTTAAGTGTGGTAGAAACTTGTTACCGTTAACCAGGTATCATGTTAAGGTCTGTGTTAGGGTTTGCGGTGGTGGATTAATTCTTAGCAGATTGATCACATGCTAAGCTTTATTAATGTGAAAACTATGGTACGTTAGCCTATATTCGTGAAGGTCAAAGAAAATTCCCAGGTATGATATATTTTGCGATACTTATGTTTAATCTAAAATAACATCTTTGTTAGAGAAATGCTTGACAAAAGTGTGAAAGGTTACGTTTTGTAGGGCTATGTTTATTACTTTACTGTTGTTTAAGTGGAACTTGTTTAATTTAACCCACTTATGCAGGTTTGCAGATGTTAGGTTTTATTGTAACATTATATTTTCTTAGAACGGAAAATGATTCTATGTTAGTTTTATTAATTTAAAACTTTGTTATGTAGCATATATTCTTATTTCCAGTGAATAAGAACTTTTTATGTTGTTTATCCAAATAGATATACAAAATGTTACTTGAATCAATAAGATGAATAGATCGATAGATCATGGGAGGGTTAGGAGACGATGAGCGAGAGTAGGGGATGCCTTATATATCAATAAATGGTAAATTGTGAAAAACAAAAATTTTATGCTTATAAAATAAAAAAGAAAATAAAATTAGTAAAAAACAAAGTTTTAACGAAATTCAAAAGTAAAATTAAGTTTTTTTTGATAAAAACAAAAACAAAAAAGTTTAAAGAAATAAAATTAAATAAAAAGTTATGTTTTAAGTTGTTGTAAAAACAAAAAGACAGTAGCAAAACAAAAATGTTTTAATAAAATTTTTATAGTGACCTGTGGGCAAACAAGAATCAAATGTATAACTTAATGTTTCGAAAACGAACCCAAAACAAGAAAATTCATAGGTTATTGCGTAAATGTCTCGAAAACGAACAAAACAGAATCATAGGTATGCGTAATGTTTTCGAAAAAAGTGGGCAGTTGAACAATTTCTTGATTTGCATTTGATAACCTTCTAGTTGAAACAGGAACACATCAAGCTTCGTACTGTTCGTCGATGCATTGTTAGTTCTTTTAGTCTAAGTATGGAACTTTTGTTTAATAGCCATTTATTCGAATCATAAGTAGTTTTAGGTTTGTCATTGTGCCGTTTATATTTCCTAGTTTCAGGGATATGATAGTTAGCTTTTATTGATGTGAAAAACTTGTTGCGTTAGCATATATTTGTCTGGCCTGAGTTTCTAAGGTGTAAATGTTCTATGTTAATTATAGAATAAAAGTGATATGTTAGAGATATGTTGAAAAAAAAAAAGTAGTGATGATATGTTACGGTCTGAAGCAACGTTTCAGTTTACTTTCCTGTGCCCAAGATATGGTATTTTGTTAGGGTTTGATGTACATTAATATTTCTGCATTCAGGTATTATGTTATAGGGCTTACTTGATGTAAAACCTTTGTTATGTTACGGTTTTACTGTGTTTAGTTTATGTAAAAATGTAAATTTTAGTTTAAAAGTAAATAAGTTAAAAGAAAATAAAATTAAAAAATAGCTAAAAAGTTTTAAAACAAAAAAGTTTTAAGAAAATAAAGAAAAAATAAAAGTTTTTAAAAACAATAAAAGGAAAAAAGATGGTGAAAGGGCAACGTTCTGCATTGCAGTTACCTTTACTGTTGTAAGTATTTGAAACTTTGTTAATGGTTTTGTTGTTTTTTCGTGTTTAAGGTATGCTAAGTTTGATGAACATTATATTCCTACATTCAGGTTATGTATGTTATGTTAACTTATATTGATGTGAAAAACTTTGTTAAGTCAGCATATATTCGAGGGGTTAGTATAAAAAGAACATTATTTTTATGCTATGTTATCCAAAATGATACTTCGTAAATATGGGAACTGGGATAAAACAGATTCCCAATAAGATCAATAGAATTCAATAGATCATACCCCCAATATATCAGGGGTTGGGGGACGGTAGGGAACGGTAGGGGTGTTTGGATTGTTTACGTTAATCAGTGATTTCGTTTTAGGCTTATGTAAACACAAATTTTTTTACGTTATAAAAAGATCAAGTGAAATTTTTTAGTAAAAAACAAAAGTTTTAAAGGAAATACATAAAGATTAAAATTAAAAGTTTGAAAAACAAAAGTTTTAAAGGAAAATAAAATTAAAAGAAAAAAAAAAGTGATGAAGAACAAAAACTCTTTAGAGAATGAAAAATTAAATAAAATTTAAATTTTAGAAAAGATAAACAACCTACCGTTGCTATGAAAAAGAAAATAAAAGTTTTTTTAAACAAAACGTAATCAGGGGAAATAAAAATAAATAAACAAACACATCCTATACTATTTGTACAATGAAATATTTACCTCATCAGGCTTCGTACTTGTTCGGTTCTTATGGCGTTTAGGTACTTTACTGTTGTTAAGTATGAAACTTTTGTTAATGTTAGCAGTTATTCTTGCTAAGTTGTGTTAGGTTTTCGTTGTAATGTTATATTCTGGTTCAGACTATGATATTGTTTGCTTGTTAAGGGCTAAAAGCTTGTTAACGTTATGGGCATATATATCGTTATGATTGTATGATAATTAAGGTTTACGTGATGATAATATTTACAGTGTTAATACGGGAAAATAGTTAATGGAATGTTAAAGATATGTTTGAAAAGTGTGAATAGGTACGTTTTTGTATACAACGGTAGTTTACTTTACTGTTTGTTAAGTATGGGAACTTGTTAATGTTTTAGCGAAATTATTCATGCGGCATAAGTATGGGGATTTTGATGTTACCAACATTGATATTGTACATTTCAGGCTTATGATATGTTAGCTTTATGGATGTGAAAAACTTTGTTCGGCGTTGGCTATTTTCGTTGCTCAAACATAATGCAGAGCAATTTTAATTGTGATTTAAATTTTTGTTAAATGTACTTTGTTCGGGCAAATAATAATATGTGAAAAGATATTTTGAAAAAAGGTGGAATAAGTTAACGTATTGTATGCACAATGTTAGTTACGCGTTAACAGTTTTGTTAAAGTATGGAAAACTTTGTTAATGTTGGACTGCTATTTCGTGTATAAGGTATGTTAGCCGGGTTTCTGTTCGTTGTAACCATATATTCGTAGTCATTGATCTAGTTTGCTATTAATATGAAAACTTTGTTGGTAGCATATATTCATTGATCAGTATGAATACACAAGATTGCGATAAATTTTTGTTTAAATGTTACTATGTTAATGTAAAAATATCAGTCATATGTTAGAAAAAGTGTAATAGGTTACGTTTTGTACTTCTGAGAACCTCTTTACTTTTTTAAGTATGGCAATTTTTTTATTTGTTAACTGTTAGTTCATGTTTAAGATGTGTTAGGTTTGTGAGTGTACGTTACATTCGTAGTTATGTTGAAGCAACGTATGGCATACTTGAGGAGAAGATAATTCGACAGGCAATGCAGCTTAGCCAATATTCATTCGAAATAGTAGGCGATACCAACTCTTCAAATGTTAAAGTGAGAGTTGTAAATAATACTGATGTTAATTGCAAAAATTATCCAGGATGGGGCGGGGTAGGAATGGGGGAGGGGTGGGTCGGTTCTTTGCATATTACTGATTTAAACAGTTATTGTATGCTAAAAAAACATTAAAATTTGCTTAACTTATACAAATATGAAAATAGGGTAAATTTAAAAACACCAACGTCGTTTAAAAACATATAAAACAAAAATAAATGAAAGTTTCGTGCTATGTAACAAAATATGGACATAAGAAACAAAGGACGAGAGGAAGAGGAATCAGATGAGGTGGAGAGGCTGAGGAGGCTGGGGGAGGTTAAAGAGGCTCAAGAGGCCTCCAAGGCCAGGAGCTTAGAGGGTTTTATTTATATAAAAAAAACGTAAATCTTCGTTTCGTTACAAAGTCCAGTCGAATAATCTGATTAACCCATTCTTTTTTGTAGGTTTATAATAATTTTTTTAATTTTAGAGTCCCTCTTTTCAAAATTGTTAAAATTTTTTTTAAATATTTTAAAATTTTTGAAAAATTTATTTTCTTTATTTTTTTTTTTATTTTTTTTAAAATTTTTTTTAATTTTTTTGAAATTTTTTTTAATTTTTTTTTAATGTATTATTTTTTTTTTTATTTCTGTTTTCGTTTAGTTATTGTTATTGGAAAGATGTATACCAAGTTTTCGTCGTTCTATGCCAATGTAATTTTCAAGTTTTTGTTGGCAGCCAGCCATCCCCCCATGGGCTGCTCACTACAATCTATAAAACACTGGTTTTCAGCAATGATACCTTATATGATAGGTGTACATACCGAGTTTCATCCGCTCTGCGGTCAATATTCAAGTTTTTGGGGGCCAGCATCCCCACTAATCTGCAGCTTTTTCCTTTTTTTTTTTTTTCCCCCAGCCATATTTAAACACGCGTTTCAACAATTGATTAACCTTATGGCATAGGGTGCCATACGGAGTTCAAATCGCTCTATGTCAACATTCAAGTTTTTAAGGGGCTAGCAGCATCCCCCCTGGGGGCCTCACCATAATTTAACACTGGTTCAGCAATGACACCTTATATGATCAGTGTATAGTCAAAGTTTCATCGCTCTATGTCAATATTCAGTTTTTACATGGGGCTAAGCATCCCCCTGTGGCCTCCTCAACAAACAATTTAACACTGTTCAAACAATTGATGTACCTTATATGATAGGGATTAACCGAGGTTTCATCGCCTCTATGTCAATATTCCAAAGTCTTTAAGGGCGCTAGCCATCCCCCCGGTACCTCACCATAATTTAAAACAACTGGCAAACCAAGTAATATACCTTAATATAATAGGTGGTTATACTGAGTTTCAGCATTCTACATCAATACTTTAATGTTTTGGGTGGAACCCCGTCTGTAGGAATCCTGAGACACCCTATATGGACTTTAACTATCATATTCGAAACTCTACGACTCGATTAACCTATATAAACACACCAATTTTGTTGTATACGGAACTATTTATTAACACGGCCGCTCCCACAACCGTTCCAGCACCGGTCCGGAGGCCAAAACGTTTCCTCAGAATCTAATTACAACTTCTTCTAGATAGGACTAACTTTACCTGCAATAATCTCTCCTCCTCTATCCCCTTATTCTACAGACCAAGATGTGCTCAACTTATACCTCTATTAGCCTCTCCCAAATCACCTTTTAATCCTCAGACTGAATTTTTATGTACACCTCCAATAAAAATACGGCGTTTGTTACACAACTCCAAATGCGCATTACGATGCCCATTCTCTCCTCCATTCCTTTTCTCATTCTCACCACGTTTCATGTGGCGGACTCCCCTATACATTGCAGAATGTTACCATTGCGTGTTACCTTCCTCAACCTGCTACCCATCACACTCCTCCCTTTTCCTAATGACCTCATAATCATTCCAAAAATCACACTATTTCCTTCGTGTCACCATCATATACCCACACTACAATATTACTGTATCACCTCTTCATCTACTCCACAATTATGTGCTGAGTTTCCGAAGTATATACACCCCACACACTCTAGTCCACACCTTCACATTTCTATTTTTCAGTTACCGAAAAAGACACCATCCCTATTCATTAAATTCTATCCAGATTCTTCCTCTTTGAATACACTATACTATAAGATATATATAATTATTGGATATATATTATCCATTATAATTAATAAACTATACTCCTAATGTAATATAATGTTAATATATATTATATATTATTCGAGCACCATAGGTTATTCATGAGCCAGATCGTCTAATATAATATATATAGGTCATTATACTATATAATATAATAATTAATATATATTAAAAAGAGGAATCATTATCTCTATAGTGTGGATAGGTCAATTGGCTAAAATCAAACATTCAAAGAATAAATGTCAGAACTAAAATGTAACGGATAAAAAGAACGTGAGGAAAAAAATGGTTTTAGTATTTCCAATTTAATACTAATAAAAATGAAAAATAGTAATTGGAGTTCTCGTACTGAAAATAAACTAGTTCCGTTTAGAATACGGAGAAGTTAAATACGGATCGTAGTCCCCACCTAACTGTATCATGAATAATATATATATAATATAATATATATATAATATAATAATATTATAATAATATATATAATAAATATATATAATATATATATTATAATTAATATATAATTATTAAAATATAATAATTAATAAATATATATTATATAATATATATGTAAAAAATAATATTAAAATACTAAATTATATAAATAAATTAATATAATATATATAATATTATAATATAATTAATAATATAAGTTATATAAATTATAAATGAATATAATAAGTATAATAATATATATTTTAAATAATATATAAAATTATATATAAATTAATATAATAATTAAAATAATATATATATAATAATAATAATTTAATATATATAATTATAATATATATAATATATAAATTTAGAATACCACATTTTCTCTTATATTAAAAATATTAATATAGATTTAAAATCCAGGTATACAATATCAACTTTCACTCCTTTGTCTAGGCATTCAGTAATATGATCTATATAAATTCCAATAGACTCGTCTGACCAGATTTATATTTCCTAAACCATGTTGTCTCTCAAAATCTGATTGTCCACTTAACAATATCAACTGATGTTGAGCCTTTCAATCAAAATTTCTTTGTCAACTAAATGCTTTTCTATTCGACTTTTCAATATTTACTCAGACTTTTTTTTACTAATTAGATTAATAATTGGCCTGTAATTTCTAAGATCATCCTAGTTATCTCTCTTATGAGTTGACAATTAGTTTTCCAGTGCTTTGACATTTCACAAATAATTAATAGACCTACTAATATAAACCATGTGCGATATTCTTACCACCTGCAGACTTATTGTAACCACTATGTTCATGTAAATCTTTAATTTCATCAACATCAATATTAAGAAATTCAAAACCATCTCTACTCTGTTATCAAACTTTATTTGTAAACACTGATGCAAAATAGGCGTTAAAAATATTGACTAATTCTTCATAAACTAACCACTTTATCACTTATCTTAATTGGATCAATCTTTCTTCTATTATTATTAAATTTATAAAGACAAGAATTTCTTTTGATCTTATTATTTATTGCCAAGTTAGGTTAATTTTTGATTGTCTTTATTCATTATCCGATTTAGCTCATTCCTTTTCTCTTTTATTTTGGGGTGGATAAAGGTAATGTCTGTTGTAATTGTGGAAAATTATAAATATATTGGGAATTTCTTATTCTAGTTTTAAAATATCTAACTTCACACAGCCAAAATTAAAGGTCTCATAAATATTCCTACATTTAGGCATAAAACTTTCGTTTTCAATATTATTATGAAAATATACATCGTTTAAAATTATATAACAATAATTAAAAGAATTTATTTTTATTGTAGTCACTTTAAAATTTCCTGTTAATATTTTTCATGAACTCTACATATGTAAAGTTTTAAATTTTTTCATAACTTCAACTCCTTCGGTCTTCAACACTCAGTTATGTGGTGAAAGCAATAGGTAATTTATTATTATTATTTTTTTTAGTAGTATCAATTCAAATGCAGCTTTCCTAAAGATTATTACAAATGTTTCCAATGGAAACTCTTCATTGATGACAATGATCTGCACAACTCTTCTCATTTTAATTCACTCGCCATGAATTATTTATAACATAAATTAGCTGAAATATTTTAATTAAGAAATATCTATTCAACTATTAACCTTTAAATTTTTGTTTAGCATAGTTTATTAATTTTTATTTTTCGTACGTCAAATTTTCAGTGCCCAAAACCAGTTATTGCAGCAGTTCATGGAGCTTGCATTGGGGCAGGAGTAGACCTGATATCGTCGGCAGATATTAGATACTGTTCATCAGATGCATGGTTTCAAATCAAGGAGGTAGAATTAGGTAAATAATTAATTCCTTAATAATTTTGAGTGATTTAAATATGGCTTAAATTTTGGTAACAATATTACTACAAAACATTTTAGGTTTAGCTGCTGATGTTGGAACTCTTCAGAGGTTTCCTAAAACGATTGGAAGTAGCAGTGTGGCTAGAGAACTTTGCTTTACAGCACGAAAATTCTTTTCAAGTGAAGCAGAGAAAATTGGATTCGTTTCTCGTGTTTTCCCTGAAAAAACTGGGTAATGAATTTTTTTTATTTTGCTGGTATTAACTATTAAACAACCTTGAATATTTTAACGAAAATTATTATATTAACGCTTATATGGTAATGACATTATTACTATTCTTTAAACATTTTTAACATTTTTTTTTTTTTTATATTACTGGTATTAACTATTAAATTGACTTGAATATTTTAATGTAAATTATTCAGTTTAATATTCATCGTACAAAACCTTCCGAGGATGAAACGAGGGAGAGGCGGAAACAGGGAAAGAGCATAGGGGGAAGGGGCCGCGGAGAAGTGGCTGAAACAATTGCTAAGAAATCACCTGTCGCCATTCAAACTACAAAGGAAACCCCGTAAGGGAGGCAAACAGAAGGAACCCTGCAGACACGAGGGAAAAGAGGAAAGTGCTGCGAGCGCGGAGAGTCAACTGGCAGACTCCCAGGAACAGGAAAGTAGACAGCACGTGTAAGGAAAACGTGACGGAAGAGAGCAATGAGCAGCGTAGAGGGGAACGGCGGCGGCTGGAAGAAACATGGTTCTTCTCCAAAGTGAAGACCTTATGAAAGCTGCTATGGCAATGATGAATAAAGAAAGTGCAGAATTTTCAAGTTACTAAGGAAGGCGCAGGAGAGGAAGGGGTTCGGAGATAGGGGCGGAGCCAGATAGGGGGAGATGGAAGGGGTGTATTAATGGGAAGGGAAGAAAAACGATAGTTTCTGTGAAGCCGGATGGGCACAAGCACGAAGCAGGAACAAAGAAAAACATCCAGACGGGGACGACAGGACGCCACGGTACTAGAACGAGACAGACAAAAAGATAAGAGAGAGGCGCCGCGAACAAAACTAGGGGGGGAGAGGCACAGGGGACAAGAACATTGTACAGAGTTTATTTTGTTAAGAGTTGATGGCGCACTAAGAGGAAAGGTAGACCAAATCCGGACCCAAAGAAAAGAACAAAGGTTGCTGTTAGTCTGTATCTGTTCTTGATTTGAAATGGAAGGGAGAAAAAAATGAATCAGATCTTGCGTTTGTGCGAAAATGAGGTAAAAAAAAGGGGGAGGGGTGCCACGGGAAAGGAGGAGACAAATCTAGCCTAATTTTCAAACTTAATTCATAAATAAACAGCATGAAACAAATCCCGGAAAAAAAACGGGGAAGAACGGTCCTGATGAAAATGAGATATGCCACAGAAATCATTACGTAGAACATCGACAAAGATACATGCGTGAATATTTTTAAAAAGCGTTAAAACAAAAGTGGTAGGAAGAAACGTACAATATGTGGACGAAAAATAAGGGCAAGCTGGAATCGGAAAAGGGAGAGAAAATGACCGTGGGGGGGGGGGAAGAATACTCAGAATTGCTTTCCAAGGAGAAGCAGCAACGGAAAGGGCGGAACGGGCAAGAGGGACGGAAAGGGAAGAAGAGGGAAGAGGGCGAAGCGGAGGAGGGCGAAAGAGAGAAAGGCCGAGAGGGATACGGGAAGGAAGACAAAACGAGGGGGCAGGCAGAGGAGGCAGAGACAGATCAGAAAAGGGGCCGGATGGAAACGCCAGGAAAGGAGAGAAGAAGCCCCGCCAGACGGGGGGAGGCAGACGCAAAAAAAAAGGCCACCAAGGGGTAAAGAGGAAAAGCGGAGAAAGACGGAAAAAAACGAGAAGGAGAAAAGGGGCCACGGAGCGGGGCATAGGACGGGTTAGGGGGTGAGAAGAGGTCAGGGAAGAGAAGCATGGGGACGGAAAAGGGGGTGAAAGGGCCCGCAATGTGGCAAGACCAGACAGGAGGGCCGAAAGGAAAACTGCAACAATGAGCAGAGCCAAACGGGGAGCGAGAGAAGGAGGAGGAGGGAAAAGAGAGAGAGAGTGAGAGATGAGAGTAGAGAAGAGACGTCGAGAGAGAGAGAGGAGATGAGAACGAAGAGAGAAAGAACTGGAGAAGAGAAGAGAGAGAGAAGAGAGAGAAGAGAGATAGAAGAGAGAGTGCTGGAGCGGAGAGAAATGAGAGAGGGCGGGCCTGGGCAGGCACCGGCCGCGGGGCGCCCAAGCAGGAGGAGGGAAGGGGCGCGACAGCAGGCGAGAAAGAAAAAGCAAGAGATAACCGGAGAACAGGCAAAACGCAATGAGAGCAAAACCCAGCTCCGGAACCGCCCCCGCGGACCATGGGAAGGACAGGGAGAGCGCTGCCAGACAGAAAGCCACCCTTTTTTTGAGAAGAGCAGGCGACAGC
>JABUQX010135013.1:0-12500 GCA_015478945.1 Trachelipus rathkii | reverse complement strand
AACTTTATCAGTTTATTTAAAACTCAAAAAATAATAATAATTTTATACCAGTTTACAGTAGTCAAGAAAATTTGAAATTTTAAGAATTCTAAAGTAATTTATTATAGGAATTTAAAATATGTGTAGCAAGATGTGTATAACCGGTTTCCAGTAGTGATTTTGCCTTAAAAATTATTAAAACCAATAAAAACCCACATTAAAACCTCAAAATAGCATAAAAACAAACAAAAAAAAAAAAAACCATTAGTTTATTTGGTTTATTTTAAAAAAACCAATGGTTTTTGTTTTTTTCAAAAAAACCATGGTTTTTTTCCAACCCTAGCCCCATCCATATACAAATTGAATAACCAAGGAGACACAACACCACCCCCTTGCTCCAGCTATTAATCCTAAACCAATCACCATTACACCATTTATTCTTACACACGCTTCACTATTCGTCATAATACTTTTGAATTCAGGAAACCTATACACTAACACCATTATATCACTAATACCTGCCAAAAGCTTCCCTATTAACTCTATCATACGCCTGTTGTAAATCCATAAAACCTAAATATAATTTATTCTTCTTCTCCCTCATTTTCTCAATCATTTGTTTCAATGTAAAGATTGTCCACACATCCTCTACCACTCCTAACGCACCTTGCTTTCTCTCACCCAATCAGTTCCCTCAGTCACCGACGCACTCTATTCGACAAAAACTGTAAACCCCCGGGGGGGTGGCATTTATACTTCCTACAACACTCAATAAACTTATTCCCCTTATAATTTCTACAGTTCCCCTTTTCTTCCCTTACCCTTATATTAAGGGTACTATTACGTTCTCCTCCCAATCCCTGGAACATACCCTCCATAAAACGCTTTATTACACAACTTCCAATCCAATCAATCACATCCGCCTCCGCGTTGATCATTTCACTAGGAATTTCATCTATACCTGCAGAGATTTACCATTCTTTCAACTTTCTCACGTCTACCATTACCTCCTCCTTACTTAATAACCTCATCCCCAAAACCTATTCCTTCTTGCACCAGTCAAACCACACACATTCACTAACACCTCATCATTACGGTTAATATTGTGCAAGTTTTCGAAGTGTTCTTTCCACCACTCCGCACCATCCCTATTCATTTTCTAAGCAGATTCCCCTTATTCTCATTCTTAACCTTTCGCGCTTCTATTTCCCTTGTATGTCCTTATTCATCTCCTTCCAAACTGTTCATTAACCTCTTGTTTTCTCCTACGTATGCACCTTTTAGTATTTCTTTTTCCTCCTGTATTAATTCCAGAGCATCTTTCTTTGAAACTGTTCTATTTGCTTTTAGTACATTCAACACGCTTCCTTTTTACCTTTAACCGCTTTCATCACTCTTATTCCACCATTCGCTGTTTAACATTTTCTTTACTTCCACTTTAGCACATCCCACACACTTCCTTTGCACTACTACAATTGCCCTTCATTTTGCCCCCAGATTGTTCAGTAATCAACTCGTTCAAATTCAACCGATTTATTAGCGAGCGCTCTTACATACTTAATCTTATTAGGCACTATTCACTTAACTTCACTTTCTTAATTTTACCTACTTCCTTTCGTGCACCTTCCTCTCCATCCAAGCCCCAATAACTTAATTTTAATAGAACAATATAATGATCGATAATCCCATCCCCGACATCTTCCAACTGATTTAACATCCAACACAACTTCAACATCTCCTTCTTCACCAACACAAATCAATCATACGTTTCACTCAGATACATTTCCTACCTACACCAACTTCTAGTATTTATGATACCTTATGGATTACTCTTGCTGTTTAAAAGAAGGTATTACTACACACATTAGCTCTCTCTTCCAGAAATCAATCACCTTCTACCATTCTCATTTTTCTCCCGCCACCCCAAACCACCTGTGCTAGTTACCATCCCTTTTTGAGACTATCCAAACCCATTTCAGGTCCCCATACACTATCAATCTGAAACCCTTACTCACTCCATATCTATCATTCAGATTATATCCCAAAAAATCGCTCTTCAACATTACCGTTTCCCTCAGATGGACATACGTCACAACCCACACATACCTTGACCTTTTCACCAAACTTAAATTAACCATTAGAATCTAGGACTCACACACACAAAGTCTACCATAGCTTTGTACCACAGGTCACTCATTCAAAATTCGAAACTCCTTCTCTCCTCTCTCATTCATTTTCACACAGCACACACACATTTCACACCACAACCACTCATATTCCAACGTTTCCTTTCATCTTTGTTTCAGTCAGCGAGCAAATCAAATTTGCCCTTCTAAATACATCCACACCTCTCTCCTCTTCTCCTCAACATTGTTCACTCTGACATTCCATTACCCATACAAATCATGCATTATCGCTGAAAGATAGAAGGCCCGTTTACGAGCGATCACGCCCTTCTCCGAGGCCTGCATTTTAGCATTCCTTTTGGACAAGAAATTAGCATGTAGTGAAGCCAACAACTTCATATGTATAATTATTAATATATATACTATACTTTTAATATATATATATAATATATAAGACCTATATATAATATATATATACTATTATATATATATATTTATATATAGATATATATATATATATATATATATATATAGTAATAATATATATATTAGGAATGTACGATATATCGGTATCGGATCGCAGTATCGGCCCTTTTTTGAGTATTCCGGTATCGGTTAATATGGCCGATACTTGGCGGATTAAATATTTTTTTGGGTTAAAAATTATTGTGAGAAACTTTCAGATTCAATAAAACTATGGAACACAAAAAATGTTTTCTTTTTATTTTTTATTGAATCTTATATATTCTTTTGGACGCTGAGCACAAAATAACCCTTCATTTTTTTTCTAATCATCCATACTTTGATGTTATTGCAATATTTTAAGTTTTTGCCGAATTTTTAAGGTTTGTTAAAAAGCTTACCCTGTAGGTACTTATTCAATTTTTTATTTAAGGCTTGTGTGTATACGAACAGTAACTTAAAAAGGACTTTTTACTTGATAGATGAATACTAGTATCTACAAAATATAAGTCAATGCTTGCATAAGCCAAAACATGCTACTTTGCATTTAAAAGTGCTTTGTCCCATCGTGTTTTTATCTTGTGAATCGATTGGCTTCTCTTATCAAAACACACATATAATTACCCATCATGGCACTATCCCAACGTCCCTTGTATCGCCTTTCCATTGTCTTATATATCTTGGTGAATCTTTCACCATGTTATATCTTCTCATCCAATACTGAGGTCCTCTATTTAGGGGATTTCAATGACACAACACTGATGTTGGGGTTCCTCTCATACTATTTTAGGTGGGGAGGAGGCCGAATCGTTTTGCATTCTTCAACATTCTGGAGCAACTAATTAAAAAGAACCTACACACATTCCGGATCGGTCCCAACCAATTCTGAACACACTTGACCCTATGTATTCACCACTAGTCCTTCCTCTAATAAATTACACCCACCTCACTCCTATTTAGTAAATCGACCACAACCTATATTCTCTTAATTTTAATACTTTCTCTCCAACAGCTCCATCCTGCCCTTGCGGTTTTCCCGGCACTATGATCGTGTATTGGGGCCTTGCGTTGATGCTTTCTACGCTAATATAATTGGAATGACTGCTTAAACTTGGTGACGCTTCAGCTTCTTGCCGATAAAAAGTGTAGGTAGTGATGAACAGTTCATTCCTTCTTCGACTACAATCTTTCTCTTCTTATAATCCATGGTTCGGATCGTACCTGTTCTCTGGCCATTTAGGCTAGACAAATGCGCATCGGGGGTGGAAAAATTATCTTTCTCCTATCACTCTCGGTAATTTTCATTAGCTAGAATCGTTGCAGGATATCTTCGACGAGCAAAGCGGGCTTTCATCAAAGAAAGTGCGCTAACCTCCTTAGTTCTCCTACTTACAAATCTTTCTGGCCTCTTCCAAAAAACATCTCTAAACAACTTCTGTAAATCTCTTCCTTTCCTCCTTCTTATTTCGATCTGATGTTCTGTTGCTAATTGCTCCAACTGAAAAGGCCAATCTCTTCGTCCTCCTATCTTCCTCTAAATCAAACCCTGGATGATTCTTGGATTCCTCTTCCTCCGCCTTCTCCTCTCAGGTTTCTATGCCTCCTGTGATTACATTAGATCAGGTGCATGGGCTCCTGAAACTATGAACGTTTAGGAAGGCGGGTGGCCCGGGATGCATTCCTCCCCGTGTTTTGAGGAGTGTTGCTTCCGTGCTGGCCCCTTCCCCTCATTCAACTAATAATTCTCTATGTCTCAATTACTAACACTTTTTCATCAGTGTTGGAAGCACGCACATACCAACGTTCCGAAAAAAAGGAAGCCGGTCGATCCTTCTAACTTCGCCCAATATCTCTCACTTGTATTATATCTATAAGATTCTTGAAACCCTTCTCAACTCTCATTTTTTAGATTCATCTGGAATCTCATTCACTTCTTTCCGATCTTCCAGTACGGCTTTCGGCGCTCGAGGCTCTACTGGCGATATTCTTTCCTGTTTCGATTTAAGATTTTCCGCCCTTAGGAACTACGGGGAGACTTGCGTAGTGGCGCTTACATATCCAAAGCATTTGCCGGGTTTATGGCACGTCACTTGCGCTTCCAAAGCTGCCTTCCTTCGGTTTTCTTTCTTCTTCTTTGCTTAACTTATGTCTAGTTTTCTCTCAACTCGCTCAATCGACTTATTTTTCTTTTTCTGTCAATTGTGGTGTTCCTCAGGGTTCTGTCTTATCTTCTACTTATTCTTACTTTTCATTTAATGATCTTTGCTCACCTGCCAATCTAACTCTATCCGATTCGTATGCCGGAGATCGACCCTCTTCTAACTCATTCAATTCTGCTCCTTCTTTTACATCTAGAATTTCCTCGCGTCTTAATCTTTCGATTCTAATCTCGCAGATCTGGATAGAATTTCCCGCGGTGGGGTCGTCTCAAACTTGTGAAAATTTAATTCTTTAAAACTCAATTTCTACAAACCTTCCTCTCTAAAACACCTTCCAACTTTCGTATCTCTTCGCGGTTCTCTCGTCTCTCCTGTTGACAATATAACATCATTGGCCTTAACATAAACAAAAAAATGTCTTGGAAACTCACACACAACGGTTGGTAGGGCAGCCCTCAAAGAAAACTGGAATTCTGTTTAGACTGAGAGACTTTTTTTCTTATTCTCAGTTACTCCAGCTTATACAAGGGCCTCATTTCGCCCTTGTATGGGAGTACTGCTCTCTAATATCTGGGGGGGCTCTGTTTCACCCGGCTTTTGGGACAGGGGAGTCAAAGGCCAAAAGAGCTTTATAAACTTTCCGTACTTTCCACCTTCTTCAGACCCTCCTATCTTTGCCGGCGTGATTGTGGTTGTCTATATCTCTTTTCTATAGCGTACCGCAGCGGCAGGGTTCGAGGAAACTTGCCACTCGCGTACCACCAAATTTACGACGCCGCGTAGCACAAAGGGGTGCTGTGTGTGCGCATGAGTTTTGTGTGGATATTGGTAACTCAGACTAGTTCTCTGCGGTGCGTCCTTTCTTTTCCGTGCCAGCCTCTTGTTCGTGAATTCTCTTCATCTTCTGTGTTTCCTCTGATTAAGTCTCCCTTCACTTCAAAAGCTTGCTATCTGTGCTCATCTGCCGTTAATTTTGCGTTAGTTTGGTGAGGTTGCTGTAGATGTAACACCCACTACCTGAATAGGGCTCCGCCCGTGAGTGGTTGGTGACCACTGTACAAAAAAAAAAAATGTTCTTCACTTAATCCAGTAATTTCTCTCAAGTCCAAATGCGAGTGTCAATAACGCACCTTTAATGACATACGCACCCATTGTATTATAAAATCAATTGAGCACTTTTTATCAGCTGTTTTGGATCTGGATCTTCAATTCCTTAAAATCCCGAACACATTAACGGGAATGCACACCGGCATAATTTGCAATTTGCTTATCTTTTCCTTCAATTTCAAGGAATACAGCATACCTTAAGGCGAGTTTCAATTGACAGTCATCATCTAGAAAAAGCAAAGAGGAAAAGCCTGCTATATATATATACTATATATATATATACTAATATTTATATATATATATATATATATATAAATACTATATATATAACATATATATATATATATTATATATTATATATATAATACTATATATATATAATACATAATATACTATATATATATATATATATACACATTATATATATATATATATTATAATATAATAATATATTATATATATATATATATATATATATATATATATAATTATATATACTATATATATACTATATATTACATTACTTTATATATATAAATATAGGTTGGATGTAAAAAAAAACCGGTCGTTTTTTTTTAAAAAAAACGTTTTTTAAAAAAAAAAAGCCAAAGGCCAAAATTTTTTTTTTTTTTTTTATTTTTTAAATTTCTTTTTTTCTTATTATAATTTCAAAGTCTTTTATAGGGTATTTTGCATTAAATACAGTAATTAAATATGTTAAAAGAGGTATGAAATATATAAAGTAGATTTTATACTTAGTAAAGTTTTATTTGTGCTCTAGGGCAATAAAATTATTACATTCCATGATTCTGATTATTATTTTTATATTATTATATTATTGATTATTATTTTACCTATTATTTTTTTATTATTATATATATATATATATTATATATATATATATATATACTAATATATATATATATATTATATATATATATATATATATATTACTATTATATAAAAACTTATAATAACCATTATATTTATCATCATCATCTACTTTTTTCCCCAAGACTGCGTGTAAGCGTGCGTAAGAAGATCGGAAAAGGAAAAAGGCGAGTAGAAGAATATGACAAAAGCGAAAGAAAGTCCAGCCTTACCCGCTCCCCCCTCTGTACCATTACTTAATAAGGACTCGTCACAGTCAGAAAACCACCTACAGCTCACGCGGACTGCGACGGACCCTCAACTATTGGTAAATTCTGTCAGTAGTGTAGGGTTCATCCTGTGGCCCAGGTGGGCCACACAATACCCCCCTCACAAAACCCCGCCATTCTTCCCTATTTATGGCACCTATTATTCTAGCCTCTGCCAAACTAACATTTTTGTCCTTCAGACATTCGTTTACTGGAGCTCAATCACTTTTCTTTCTATCTCCCGGCCGGTTCGTTTCAACACACTCGCCACCTTATACATCCGCTTAAAAACCGACTATCAATCATCCTTTCAACATGACCAAACCATCGCAAAATATTTCATTATTACTCTCGTTTACCCATTTCTTCACACCACACAACTCTCTAATATGTTGCATCTTCATTTTATCAATTCTTCTCACACCTTAGCATGCCCCTAAGATCGTGTCGCATGCTGAAGCCACATTGACACTTTACGATCTATACTTCTTATCTCCAACCATTAGTCTCACTACTATTACAATAACACAAGTAACAACATCATAGCGTCAATGTAAGACCCTAGCTACTCTAAAGACTTATTCCCAATACATTCACCAACGAGTTTATTGCACCAGCCACCTTCCTAGCATCCAACAAATATACCTTAAATATTTAAATCAGACACTTGTTCCAGCTGCTCACCATCATAACATAACTTCACACTGATACTGTCCTCACTTTGCACAACCATAACTTACTGCTTATCTACGTTTACTTCAAACCCTCCTTTTACACAAACTGCCAATCTCTTACCAATTCTCTCAAACTCTTTAAATTCGCCACACAAACCAAATCATCCGCATATAATCAGTAAGTGCCCCTCCACTCATCTCCACTCTCCATCATTCTAACACCATTTCCTGTCACGCCACCTTCAATTCTTTCAATACCCATCCATATACAAATTGAATAACCAAAGGAGACATAACACAACCCTGCCTACTCCGCTGATTAATATTAAACCGATCACTTTTGACACCATTTATTCTTACACACGCCTCACTATCGTTCATACATTCTTTTTGATTCCATTCAGAAGCCTACCACCAAACACCATATATCACTAACACTGCCATAGAGCTTCCCTATGAACCCTATCAATACCCCTGTTGCAAATCCATAAACCTAAATACAATTTATCTTCTTCTCCCTTATTTTCTCTATCATTCTGCTTCAACTTGTAAAAGCTGATCCACACATCCTGTACCACTTCTAAACGGCACCTTGTTCTTCACCAATTCAGTCCTTCAGTCACTCAGCGCACTCTTTCGACCACAAAAACAAACATATTTCTTCCCTATAACACTCAAAAAAACAATTCCCCTATATAATTTCTTACATTTCCCTTTAATCTCCTTAACCCTTAATATAAGGGTACATATTACTGTTACTCTCTTCAATTTCCCTCCGGAACTATACCCTCATAAACGCTTTATTACACAACTTTCACAAGATCGAATCAATCAGAAAATTGCCTCCGTTCTTGAATCATTTCACGCAGTAATTCACATATACCTGCAGATTACCATTCTTCAAACATCTCATCTCACCATTTCCTCTTTGCTAATAGCCTCATCCCAAAAATCCTATTCCTTCTTGCACCATTCAAACTACCACACACAGTCACTATCACCTCTTCATACTTGCCTATATTATACAGATTTTCGAAGTGTTCTTTCCACACTCCCCTCACAATCCATTTCATCAGTTTTACAAAAACACCATCCCTATTCCATTATTCTGAGCAGGTTCCTTATTCTCATTTTAAACCTTTCGCGCTTCCTTTCCAGAAGAGCTTCCTTATTCCTTGTATGTTCCCAATTCATCCTTTCCTTCCAAACTGTTATTACCCTCTCGTTTTCTCTTACGTACGTATCTTTTAGCATTTCCTTTTTCCTCCTTAATAGTAATTCCAAGCATCTTCTTTTGAAACTTCATCATTTCTTTAGTACAATCAACACGCTTTTTTTTTAACTTTTAACAGCTTCATTCACCTCTTCATTCCACCACTCACTGTTCGCAATTCTTACTTCCTACTTTAGCACACCCACAATTCTTTTGCACTGGCATAACAATTGTTCCAGGATATTATTTAGGTTCAGACCTTTCTCACATCTCCAACTGAAGTAGAGGTAAGAGCGCTCTTCGATACTTATCCTTATTACCTGGGTTCACTAAACTTCTCACTCTTAATTTTACCCTCTTTCTTCCGTTATCAGCCTTCCTCTCCATCCAAGTGCCCACTAACTTAATTATCTTATAAAATTAAATAATCATTCTCACATATTAGAAATTTTCAACAGCGATAAATAGGATCAGGCAAGATTTGATGCACAATTTAATCTAATAAACATATCGCTCCACACTGAGTTTATAAATAATTCGCCAATAACATTATAACATTCCATAAAATTATTTATAAAATTCACCTAACTATTAAGAGAATACAAAATTCGCTAAACACTCTATCATAGTGCACATGGATGCAGTAATACATCTCTTATCTCTCTCTATACGAACCAACTCTGACATAAAAATGAAACTTGTTTATCTCCACACAGAAAAAGTAGAAATACCATATACACAGAAAATCCATCCTCTTATCATTCATTCACAGGAAAACCACATCACTTATCTCTATCTCATATTTCTCGGTCTCTCTCATCACCAGATTCCACCCGCCAATCCATTTTTCATACCATTTGGCAATATTTATTTGATCATATTATTATATAATATTAATTATTATGTATAAAAATTGTATAGTACTATAATTACTATATGTATCCATATATTAAATTACATCTTAGATTTTTAATTTATATTTATTTTTAATAATATAGCTAATAGTTTTATGCTTGACATAAACTCTGAATAATATAAAGATTATTAAAACTTTAAAAAAATAATAAATAAAATATTATTCATTAAGCAAATGTATAGTATTTAGTTATATTACTGTCTCATTATTAATTAATAAATTATTTTCTCTCCGCTTTTTCGGAGAAGCACGAGGGAGTCACCTTTTTTATAATAAATATCATTATCACAATGGGCTGAATGATTTACTTACACTTTATTGTTTTATAAAATTTTATAATAATATAATTACTATTTATTAATTAAAATCCTTGATTATTAATATAGGTTCAGGTATTTCGGGGATGTCCTAGATAAGGTATCCGACCTCCCAGGGTTTAATGCATACTAAAACCCTATTATATATTTATATATAACATTTCTTTTATTGAATAATATCTATAAAAAGGTAATGTTGTGTATTCATGAAAAGTAAAACGATATAAGGTAGCGTTAGTGGGTGGCGGTCTCATGCGTTTTTTTTCACATATTAATTTATTATAACCTCCTCATCCATTTAATCATCGTAGCCTAAACACCCAATAAATAAAAATAATTCAAATATAAAGACCCAATTTTTATCATTTCATCTATACTCATCCTAACCTCTTTAAGCTCAAAGGTTTTATATGTTAGAATTTTAGTTTAGTATTATCAATAGGATTAAAAACTAATAGTATGATAGGTAAGTAAAGTGATTATTAGTTAAATTAGGCTTTAAATATGATGTTATTGAAACTTTATTATTTTTATAATATTATTTATATTAAGTGAAGTGTGATAAGTACTTGCTATTAATTAATATAAAGCTTATCTAAATTTTGTTATTTAGGTAATATGTTACAGTTCATTAAAGTTATTTGACCTCCAGGTGGGGTTGCCTAATTTAGGCGTCTGCGATATTACTTTTATCGATTGTTGATATTAAATATCTATATTTAGTATATTAATATATTTATGTATTTTTACTTAAGAAATTTAGGTTTATATGATGCTATTTGAATAGACTAATTTCGGTGATAACACACTATTCAATTTCTTCAATGTTTTATCAAAGTTCTTGTAGAAAGATTCTATTTACTTAATAACAACATATTTTGATAGAAGATCCGTATATGCAGATGGTTGCTATAAGTGAGGAGTAAACTCGTGCTATACCGACCTACTAGGTTATGCATGCTACGAATGTAAGAACTGAGGAAGGTTACTGCCGTATCGTGATATTGGGAAATATCTGGAACTAATAGGAAGAAAGGAATTGCTCATCCTACCTTTACCTTTTATCATCAATATATTTATTTTATATAGTTATGTTATAATTTCAGAATTAATATATATATATATATATATAGATTTTATAGGCACCTCTCTATATATATATATATATAATTCTAATTAATATTTAAGTACAAGTGTTGATTCGTAGGCTCTCGCCATATTCTGGGATATATTAAGCCAAGACATATTGGTTTTTTATCATTATTTATGGTTTCTATTACTATTAGCACTTAAATACTATATCTTCTAGTGGGCTTGGTTTCATAATATTCCATACATAGGGTTAGGTATAATTTTGGCGGCTCGGGTAGGTAGCTACTGCCCCTAAGTGATTCTTTTTAGTCTGTTTTATCTTACCAATAATATGGAACATAACTATAAAGTTAGTGTAAGCACTAAAGTGATGACTAAATATTCAAATTTCTGAGATTTTTCTCTATTTCACTAATTTAATGTAACAGTCGCAATTAACAATATGTTAAAACAATAGATATTAAAAAAAAAACAAATCCAACTTCAAACATAATAATAATTATATACAAATAAATATTGAAATGATTTTCTAGCTAATTAGATAATTACTCCGTGGTTCTTCCTACTTTTGCATCTGATTACCCATAATAAGGTGATTTTATATAAAATCTTAACACCGGGCGGACGAATGAAGTCATTTTTTTAGTAGTAGTAAAATATTCCTGAAAATAAAGAAGTACTAAGACGTATATACCTACGTCACCAACCTTCAATTTACCTTTAATCACTAAGCTATAATAACTATCGAAAATGAATTAATTCCCAAAAGAATCAGGTATATATGGAAATATTTTCGTTCTCTTCCCGTATAATATTTACGAAATGTGTTTAATGGCTTGGGTGCTAAGTTTATAGTTTGAATATTTTTGTATAAAATCGTGTATTTACTGATTGTTTCTGATATTGAATATTATAATTTATTTATATATAACTTTATATTAATTTAAGTATACTAATTTATATATACATAAAATTTAAAGTTGAAAATAATAGCATAATGGAGTAAGTGAAGATTATTATTATATATTAAAGAAAAAAAGCTTATAAAAAACTTACATAATAATAAAACGACAGCCTCTATTTTAAATAAAATTGTGAATAGGTACCTAGGATAAATTTTTACTTACAATTGTGGAATAGATTTAAAATTAAGTTATTTTTGAAGAAAATTATATAATGTAAACATTAACATATCTAAGCAATAATTATTATTTTTCCTACGTATTATTTAATATAATTAAAATATTTTTTATATAGCTATATATTAATATATATAATATATATTAATACTTAATATATATTAATATATATATATA
>JABUQX010135012.1:22500-27472 GCA_015478945.1 Trachelipus rathkii | reverse complement strand
CAAGTGTCTGAGTTTAAATATTTTAGATAGTAAGAATTAAGGTTAAAAAACGGATGAAGCAGAGCGTAGCTAGAAAGTTGTGAATGGCAGGAAATGTGGCTGGAGCAATTAAAATCCTTGGTGGACGTAAAGGCGACTAAGTCTTGAAATGGCTAGGCTTACATGAGGAGTTATTGGTTGTTACCCTGTGGTGTTAATGCTAGCTAGTGAGACTTATGGTCTGCAATAAGAGCAGTAGATCAAAGAACCAATGTTTTCAGATGGACAATTTTACGGGTGTGTTGGTGTGAGAAAAAATTGATAAAATGAGGAATGAACGTATTTAGAGAGTTGTGTGGTGTGAAGAAAGGAGTAAGTGAGAGAATAAAGGAAAGCTACGTTGAGATGGTTTGGTCGTGTGGAAAGGAAAGAGGATGACAGGTCGTTGGCTTAAGCGGAATGTATTAGGCGTGTGTGTGCTGGAATCGATCGGATGGGAGACCGAAGAAAAAGTGGATTGGGTCAGTAAAGGAATGCCTGGGGGAGAGAAATGAGAGTTTGGCAGAGACGAGAAGAAAGGTGCATAATAGGAGGGAATGGCGGGGTTTTGTAAAGGGGCCAAGGGATGAACCTCACATTGACGAGATGCCATAGTGAGGGTCCGTCGCGCGTCCCGTGAAGCTCTTAGGGTGAGATTTTCTGCACGTTCCTCATTTCTTTAGGTATAAATGGGGTTGTTAAGGCTGGGTTTTTTTTATTTTTGTTTTTTGTTTTTACTTTTTCTTCTTCTTTTCGACTTGTGTCATATTCTTCTACTACTTTTCTATTTCCGGTGCATGTCATCACGCACCTTAATCTCAGTCTTGGGAAGAGAAGGTGGATTATTATTATTATTATTATTAAAAAAAAAAAAAAACTACCTTTTAACGTGCTTTATCCCCAGTGCTTATTATTATTATTATTATTATTATTATTATTATTATTATTATTATTATTATTATTATTATTATTATTATTATTATTATTATTATTATTATTACCTGAAAAAGAATAGCATGGTAGCAAAATATATCCTTTGGCAATAAATTTTCTTGCACAAAATTTCGTCCATTTCTTGAAATCTTTTCTGCTTCTGAGTCATGATCTTTTGCCCACTGAATCTAAAATTTAAAGTATGTTCCATTCTATTTAATATTTATGTTCGCCATATTTTAATTTTAAAAAATTTAATACTTGCAAATATAAGCTAAAGTGTTTCTACAATAGACAAAAAAAATTGAGGTATTTATATTATCTTATCTTATCTTATATTATCTTAGGTGGCTTACATGAAGTTACATATCCTATTTGTAACGCAAAAGTCGATAAGTCAATTATAAGTTAATCTTGTAATTAAATAAAATACAAAAGGTGCAGCAATTATAGTGCAATTATTTTTGCAATGTATTTAAATTGAACCTTAGCAAAATTAATTAATATCATTGAGTGTTCCTTACCTTATCAACTAAGTCAGATAAATCACTCTTAAATGGTATATAATGAACGTTCGGCTCAAGTTCTTTATAAAAATGTTCATAGTAGCCTGAATCCTGCTTTAAAATCACACCCGAGCCAGAAAGTAAATAGGGAAAACGATATGCAGCAACTGTTCCGTCAATGGTGATTTGATATTTGTACTGAAAGATAAAGAAAAATAATCGTCAGGTTGGGTAAATAATAATTTACAGGTAAATTATGGAGGCAAAATTCAAAATAAAATAAAAGTTTTAAAAAAAAATACTGAAAACTATTAAAAGAAGAACTTAAGTCTTTAGTTCATAAACTAATACTTTTCGATCCTACAAGCATATGAACACCTTTAATATTTTTACCACCATCACTCGTTGGCTGGGCCCTTTCTAGGAGGGGCAGAAAATAAAATACAGAAAAACCTACCCAAGCTAAAGCAAATCTCTCAGGTGAGCGCAGACGTAGGCTTTAAAGAAGATTAAATATAGTTGGAAAAACAGAAGGCAAGGAGTTCCACAGAACAGAAGTAGCTGGAAAGGAGGAGACACCACAACGAACACACGGGTGGTAGAATGCGAGAGGTCAACTCCCCCGAGCAACTGCCGCTGTAGTACCTATAGTACCTAAGACAGCCTTTGGGTCTTTTCCTTATCAAATCGCAAATGCTTACGCTTCTTAAGCTCACATACTTATTTCATAAAAATTAAATTAATTAATTAATCCTGTAACTCCAACTACTTCTATTACACTCACTACAATCTCTACCATGTATATATAAAATTGTCGATCAATGTATAAATCTTCATGATAAAATTATTAAGTAACGAAAGATTTCTGATCTTTTCAAAGGTAACACAAACTGCTATATCCAAGTATTTCTGATTAGATGAAAATCTCCAATTTAGTATTCTACTCAACAGTGAAAATTGTCAGCTTTTTTTTTGCATATAGCTCAAATTTGTTCCCTTCATCATTATATGAATAAATTCTTCCTTCAATGTGTATGTCAAAATTCACAACCGTCATTAATAATCGATTATAGTTTTGGAATCCTCCTGTAATCAAAATACTATAAACTATGCTGTAGTTTGTTTCCTCCCTCGGTCTAAAATCCTAATTCTGAATTGAAAATTTATCATTTTTTACAAGAGCTTTTAACTTCAGCTTTAACCATCTATGCAATTAAAACTGCGTTCCTTACTGCATCCTATCTTCTAATTTTAATTTCCTTTACCTCACAAAACCATTCGATTGAACCCTTTTTCAACCTGTTACTACCCTATCACAATATGGTTTAAAAACTGTAATTCTAGTCAATATATAAAAATTTTATTTTGCTCTTGCTACATCTATAATAGCCACAACCAATAATATTTTGTATTTTTCATATTTCAACCCAAGTACTTTTACGTCGAACGCCCTTTCCCACATCATATCTGTACGCTTTGGATATATAATAACCATTCTGATAATTATACTCTCTCTTTTGACACTACCTCCCACAATTCCAACTTCTGCCCCTCCTCCAAACTTTCAATGCAGACCTTTCCATTCACTTTCCACATTGTTCAGAGGACTGCAATGCTTGATTACAGTTTATTCCTTGAAAATTTACTTCAATTTCGTTTTGTCACTTTTTTGACAATCAGGTTTCCATCCTTGTCTAATCTTACTCGGGTTTTGGATTTTTCCAAAATATTCGCTTAACACCATCTCTTTCTATATTTGATATTATCCATTACCCCATTGAACTTCAAATAAATGCTCATTCCTAAAACTTACATTCAATTTTACCCATTTGCTTCATTATAAACGGTCATGGTTAATTTCTTAACAAATCCGCCAGTTTTACTCCTTAAGATAATGTATTTAACATTTGTCTAACCATTGTAACTATTAGGAAAAGAAGAATTTAACGTTAATATTTTTTCAAGAATGAAAAGAAAGGAAGCATGAAGAAAAAAGAAAAGTTTTATAAAGATTTTTATTGTTTATTGTTATTGTAAATTTGCGTTCATTGTAACTTCAGGCTAGCAGACGAAAAAATTTAAAAAATTGTCTTAAAACTGCAAATTTTTTAAATGAGGAAGAGCAAACAAAGTAATAAAAAGGAAACACAAATATAAAGAGGGTAAATAAAAAGTTTGCCAACTCTAGATGAAAGAGGGATAATTCAACTAAAATAGGTATTTCAATTATGTATATCAAACTTTAAAAGTCGCGATTACCCTAACGCTACCATTAACCTTTCAAGTAATAATAATAATAATAATAATAATAATAATAATAATAATAATAATAATAATAATAATAATAATAATAATAATAATAATAATAATAATAATAATAATAATAAATAATAATAATAAATACACGATGTAGTAAAAGGTTCAAATTTGGCTTTTGGTCCATATTTTTCTTCTTCATCTCTAAAGAAAAAGAAATTGGTGGAGGCAAGCCAAATGTTCTTGGTGTTTCCTGCCATTTGTAATTTAAGTCTATAGCTTTCCGACGGGCATCTCTTACCACGCCAGAAGCCAATGGGCTTGTTTATCTTTCCAAGGTACTTTATTATTAGATTGGACGGAAAACACATCAATGGTTACTCTGTAAATACCAAAACAAAAAACACAATTATAGGATTTTGTATTCAAACCTTGCCAAACAATCATCTCGATAATGATAAAAGAAAAATTTATTGTCTCTAGAAATAACCAATTGCGAATTAATTTGATATAAAAGTAATGTTTTCAATTAACTTTCATAAAAATAAAATAACTAAAAGGTGAAAAATTATGAAAAAAATAAAAATAAAAATAATATATACGATAAAATATACATGCTAATATACATAAATTTGAAAGGTAGAAGAAAATATTCAACAGGCTTCATTTATTACCTTCCCATCATTTCTAAAGTAGATTCTGTAAGATCGTAGGTTGGCATCAATATATCAGCTGTTTCGTCTGATCCACACCAAGAAAATATAGGAATAATTGGTTTGACCTTGTAATAAAATAAAATTCATAGAAACACAAAAAAAAAAAAATTATGCGCATTTTATATTTTAAAATAAAAAAAAATTCTACTAAAAATGCTAGCCATTACCTAAGAAGATATGAATTCAATGCTGAAAATTTTAACTTTACGATAGAAAATAAAGCAACTCCACCTTATTTTCAGACAAGGGCCAGTCTCCCAAATTCACGATAAATTCGAAATCAGGTAAAGTCATTTTCCGAGCTAAGGAATGAAGTATATTATCCATAAACATTGAAAACCCAACGTGTTCTCCATAGCACTTGCGGAAAACCTTTAAAAATAAAAGGCAGATATTTTTAATATTTATAAGAGTAAAAGAGTATATAAAAATCTATAAGCAATGTTGAGGGCATAAAGAGACCCAAAAACAAAGCCTATTCAATATACTACACACTATCTATCTATTAGCTTCCCCTCGGCTCTCCAGAGACTAGGGTTGTGA
>JABUQX010135012.1:0-15000 GCA_015478945.1 Trachelipus rathkii | reverse complement strand
TAATAAAAAGAATTATAAACTGCTTTTTTAATATTATAATTATACTGTAAAAAATAAGCATATTTAGAAATAAACATGAAGTAAATAATAAAAAAAAAATATGCCAAGTTTATTCAACATTACACTTTTTACTTTTGAAGCGTAAAAACAGAAGAATGTACATGAAATAAATATGATCAATATGAGAAATGAGTCATATGACTATAATGTATATTTACTTACACAAATAAAGAAATATAATATTAATTACAATAAGTTAGTAACTAGTATGATAAGGCCCATAACTAAAATTTACTAAATTCTAAAAGAACCATCAAAGCGGCCTTCATTAAATTCCTGCAACTGCTTCTGCATCTAATCCTCAGACCTGTTTCCAATCATGGCCTCTAGCTGATAAATCTGATTCCTCAATCCTCATATGCTATATTTGTGGAAGAGAAGGAGGAGTCAGACTCTGACTCAAAGCTATGGACAGAGGTGTCTTTAGATTTGGTTTATCAGACTTCAGTGTCCTTACAGAGAAACCTGAGCTACCTGATGAGAACTCTGGCTGATAGTGTATGTGGTTTCATTGGGTGATGAATTTTGATGACGTTTAACTACTACCAACTTTTACATTACTTTGAAAAAAGTACCGGAAGCTTCTGGCTGCTCCGTCTCGTGTCAATTTCAAATTAGTGACATGAATTAATAGGTTTTTCTGGAGTGTTCATTTTGTGAGCCTGATTCTTTATTTTTGAATGGATTATGTTGCATGTGCCTGAGAACTTCTCTCACATGCAGCTGAATGGCAGGAAGGTCTAGAATTCGGGAGGATACTACTTTTTTGATATCTTGCAATGCTTACATAAACTAATCCACCATGTGCAGACGAAACATTGTTGGAAAGTGAAGCCCAGAGATATTCCATACTGAAGAAGTCCCTCTGACTGGAAAAATTCATCAATTCTCCCATTACTTTCTTTTCATCCACATCTAGCATTTCCTTGCTCAGATTATAGGCCTGAAAAGCTTGAACCTGAATAAAAATTATGAATATTGTTTCAATTTGCTTGTATATTGTATTGTATTTGTATGCAATTGTTTTTATAAAAGTAAAAAAGTATATATACCGTATATTTATATAGTATATAGTATATATATAATATATTATATATATATTATATATATATTATAGTATAATATATATATATATATTATATATATATAATATATATAATATATATATATATATATATATATATAGATATATATTTAGTATATATATATATATATATATTTTATATAATATATATATATAATATTATATATATATATATATATATATATATAATATATATATATATTATTATTATATATATATATATATATATATATATATAATATATATAAACGTATATATATATTATATATATATATATATATATATATTTAGTTATATAGTAATATATATATATATATATACCGTATATATATATATAGTATATATAAATATATATAATATATATATATATATATATTATACATATATATATATATTATATATATATATATATATATATATACGGTATATATAGTATATATATATATATATATTATATATATCATATATATATATATATAATATATATATATATATATATATATATATATATATAGTATATATATAGATATATATCATTGACCTAGTTGTCTACACATTGGCAATTGAAACATAATCAGATTTATCAATGATAGGAACAGTGTCAACTGAAAGCTTATTTATTTGTGCTCTTTTTCTGCTTTGTTGGCATTTGCATTTCTTTACTTTGCTTCCATTTCCTTGATTTTGCTGTACTCTTACTCTCTTTCTGATTTCCCAAGTATTTCATTTTTATGTCATCACTGCATTTTTTTCAATTTGGTATGTGTGTTTTTTCCTTGAACTATTATTGGCCACCTCAGTGAAGCACAATTTACAGAGTGCTCTTTTACCTTTGTATGTATGATTTTCCTTAACAGTAAATAGAGAATGGCAGGCGTTTGTTTTCGTTCCACCATTGTCAAAATTTTAATGAGATATTTGTCAACTTTAAACCATGTTAAGTATATAACTTTAAATATATAATTAATTATTATCCTGTAACACCTGTTTCCTATAATAAACAAGGTAAATAATAAATATTTAGTAAAATGGCATGATAAAATTTAAAGAAATTTAATAAAAAACAAAAAAAACAAAAAAACGAAATAAAAAACAATAAAAAACAAAAAAAACAAAAAAAACGATGTTAAAAAAAACGATTTAAAAAAAAACACGTTTTTTAACAACTCTACTTACTAGGGATGTAGTGATACCAAAATTTTTGCCAATAACAATACCAGGCACTGATACCAAACTTTCAGTTTGGCCATTAAAATAAAAAAAAATGCCAATGCTAAGTACTGATTCCTTGGAATTACTGATACCTGTTTTGTCAAAGTTGTGGCATATAAGTCTGGACCTGTTCAAAATTTTTGGTTGGGAAGAATAAAAAATGAATAAAGAGTGATGTTGAATACTCACCTAAGAGTTTGTCATCTCCCCCTTGGCCCTGATTACATCCTGAATCCTTTTGGGCATACTCACAAGATTTGTGAAGTAACTCAAGTCCCATGTTGGTAATCCACACCCACCTGATGACCTCCTTAAGCTCATGCACTGATTGACATATTTGCCTCATTCACCCTGTCTTTGAAGACTTTCCATACATTTTCAATGGGGTTAAGATCAGGACTGTTCCCAGGCCAGTCCAACACATTGACGTGCATTCTCTGGACCAGTTGCTTTATCAACATAGCCCTGTCACAAGGAGCTTCATCATGCATGAATATGGACATTTCATAAATTTGCATGTGATTAAAGAGATGACCAACCAAGACTTCTTTAGAAGTCTCAATAGTAAACATGAAATAGACCACCTCTCCCCAGCTTGCCACTGAAACAATCCCATGCCATAACTGATGGACTGTGTTTTACAGTCTTCACTGAGAACTGGGGGGCTGTATCTGTTCAACCTGACTGGCCTCATCACCCTTCCTGTTTGACCTCATGACCTGAAATAAGCTTCCATCAGATCACATGACCTCTGACCTCTGACCACTGTCCATTCCTTGTTGCTTCACAAACTGAAGTCTGTTCCTCTTCATGTGGTTGGTTAGCAGCAGTTTGAGTACAGTGGTGCAACTGGGAAGTTTCAAATCTTTCTGAAGCCAATGCTGTACAGTCCATTCTGAGACATCTCTGAGGAATATAGGGTGCATTTCTTTGATTTGTCTGGCTATTAACTGAGGGTTTATCATAACCACTTTTTTAGTAAGTGATTTATCCCAGGTGTAGCCTTCCTATTTGGTCCCTTGTTCTTTTCATGTTGGAGAATCGGTGTTGGAAAAAACCCGGGGTTGGACCAAAAAAAACCAGCCCAGTGAGTTTTTTAAGGTTTTATTGGGCTTTTTTTTTAAATTTATTTTTGAGGAAAAAATAAAGTGACCAATAATTAAATGTTTTTTATAATGTCATTTCAGCATTATTTGACAAATAAATTAATAAATAGTAGGGATGTACCGATAGTATCGGTATCGGTATCGGTAGTATCGGCCATTTTTGATAGTATCGGTATCGGTTAAAATGGCCGATACTTAGCCGATACTTCTTACTTTTTGGGTGAAAAATTATGAGAAACTTTTAGATTCAATAATAAATCTAGTTCGGTATATAGCTAGTACCGTTATGTTTTTTTTTTCCTCATTTTTAACTTAGATTTTTAGCTTTCTCCAACTTGGTCTTTAGCGTAAAATTTACCTATTTGGACAGCCATTATTATAATTTATACAGATTTATCTACTTTTTTAGTTGATCAATAGTATTTTTTTTTATGTACGCAATTTCGTGAGAGCGTGTGAGTGCGTGAGTGTTTTTAAACTTTCTGGATTATTCATATTTTAGATATTTGCTTAAATAGGGTTTTATCGCTTTAAAAATTTAGGTTTTAGCGTACGAACAAATTTCTCTCTCATTTCTCCTTTGCTTTGCTCATTTGTTTCTTAAGTCTTCGTTTTTTTTTTTTTTTGTGATTGCGTGTGCGTGTGTGTGTATGAGCAGATTTGCACAGGCGTGGCTTTCTTTGACTTTACCAACATTGGCTTGCACCTAACTCTGCATCCATAACTCTCTAACTCTAAACCTAATTTTTATGCTCTTGTCTGGAGACCCAGATGGCTAAGAATTCATCCCTCAACTCGTTTAATATATCCAACTATAACTTATTTATAATTTCCTCGCTTAGGGCGGGTGGAGTATGTGCCTATGTAAATGTAAACATTCCTATAACACGTGTCGAGAATCTCTCGAATCTCCTAATCTCGATGTTCTGTGGCTTAAAATCTTTCTTCCTTCTACAATATTTTATGCTTCTGCTACTGTTCTCCTTAACAGAACAGATTTTCATGCCTTTTGATTACCTTACTACTCTCACGAGACTGTTATATTTTCTCATCCAAATGCACTGAGGTCCTCTATTATTTAGGGGATTTCAATGTACACAAAAACTGAATTGTTGGGTTCCCCTCTCTAGTACTGATTTAGTTGGGAGGGAGCCGAATCATTCAGCATTCTCAACCATCTGGAGCAACTGATTAAATAACCTACACACATTCCTGGATCGTCTCAACTGATTCTTGAACACACTTTGACCTATGTTTCACCACTGGTCCTTCTCTCTATAAATAAATCACCTTCGCTCCTATCGGTAATCTGACCACAACCTTATATCACTTAATTTTACTGCTTTCTCTCCAACAGTCCATCCTGCCCTATGCGTGTTTTTCTGGCACCCTGATCTATTTATTGGGGGCTTTGCGCAGCTTCTACGCTAACTATAATTGAAGTGACTGCTTTGACTCTTAAGACGCTCCAGATTCTGCCGATAAAGTGGGGAACTGTAATTGTTAATGGATGAGCAGGTTCATTCTCTCTTCGACTAAATCCTTTTCTCCTCAAAAATCCATGGTTCGATCGGGCTTGCTCCCTGGCCATTCGTGGGCTAGAGACAATGCTTATTCGGGTGTGGAAAATTCTCGCCTCCTATCACTCTTGCCAATTTTCATCCAGCTAGAAATGGCAATCTTCGACTAGCAAAGCGGACTTTCATTAAACGAAAATGCGCTGACCTCCTGGTTCTCCTATTGACAAATCTCTCTGGCCTCTTGCCAAAAACATCTCTAACAACTTCTGTAAATCATCCTTTCCTCTTATCTCGGCTCTGATGATTCTACAGCTAATACCAACCGGAGCCAATTCATCTCTTTTTGGCCTAATATTTTCCTCTCTAATTCAACCCTGGACGATTCTGGTATTCCTCTTCCTCCTCCTTCTCCCTCTCAGGTGTCCTATGCCTTTACCTGTCATTCATTTGATTATGGGTGGCGAGAGCTCCTGAATCTATGAACGTAGAAGGCGGGTGGCCCGATGGTACCTCTCCGGTTTTTTTGAGAAGTGTGCTTCCGTGCTGACCCCACCCTCGTTCAACTATATTCCCTATGCCTCAATACTAGTACTTTCTCCCCTCAGTGTTGGAAGCAGCACATGTCCTGTCCAACCTATTCCGAAAAATGATGCTGCTCTGATCCTAACTACGCCCTATAGTTTCACTAGCTCTTTCTCAGTTACCCAGCTATGCCAAGTGGTCTCATCTGCCCTTGTATGGAGTACCGTCTCATATCTGTGGGGGCAGGGGCTCTGGTTAGACCCTCTTTTTGAATAGGGTTGAGTCAAAGGCCAAAGACTTATAAACTCTCCTGTACTTTCTAGCTCACTTGACCCCTTTATATTTGAGGGGCGATGTTGGTGCCTTTATCCCTTTTCTATAGGTACTGTAGAGTGTAGAGGCAAGGAACTTATCACTCGCGCATCACCACCTTTACGACGCCCTCGTAGCAATAGGGGTGCTGTGTCTGCATACGAGTTTTGTGTTGATGTTAGTAACTCCAGACTGGTTCGCTGCGGTGCTTCTCTCCTCTTTTCCTGCCACCTCTGTTCTGTGGAATTCTCTTCCATCATCTGTGCTTCCTACTCAATTTAATTTCCCCCACTTTAAAGTCCGCGTCTGTGCTCATCTGCGCAATTTGCGTTAGATAAATATTAGGCGCTCAACACCCACTCCTTGAATAGGGTTCTGTCCGTGAGCGGCAGTGAATCTGCACAAAAAAATAAATAAATAAAGGTTCTTACTGGGCAGTGGGCCCCTGTTAGCTGAAACCCCACAAGGCACCCCGACGGTGAACCACTTCTAGAATGCATAAAATAGCATAACCGAGGAGCTGCTCGCTTGGACAAAAAAAAAAAAAAAAAAAAGACAGAGAAGTGGGAGCCTACTTTTATCTGGCAACCCCCTGGAACAGCGCTGGATAGTGACGATGGTGGTTGTGCAAATAAACCTACTGAAGATGAGGATTTGGATATGCTAGACTTGATAAGTTCATGGCCGAAATTGCATTGACATCTCATTCACCTTCAAAGTAATCACACCAGGGAACCTCATCGTAAAAACTGAAGAGACAGTCATCAAGGAGCAAAGATAACTCAAATTTGCAGTCTGTGAAAGAGGAGATGAGGCTCTACGAAAACATGAGATGCTGCCTACAGAAGCGAATCCCTCATGCGGTGACATGAAAATGGGCCAAGGTTTTCATTATTATCAGTGCTTCTTGCAGGCAAATAATTATCAGCACCCCTCTTCATCAGTCGATAGAGAGCGTATTTACAATGTAGGTTAGGAAGGAATGTAAACACCTCAAAACACCCCAGTCTCTCGCCAGATACTAGTGAAAAGCTTAAAGTCTTTGCATCACAATTTGTGAATTTTGAATTTGAGTGTTGAATGATATCTATCTTAAAGGAGTATTTTTATTATGTCATGCTTGAGAAATGTTTTTTTATTTTTAACTTTTTTGGCTGATTAATTGAGGTATCTTCTTTCATTATTTTTATTCTTTATATTGTAGCTAGTTAAAGAATCTTCTTTGTAAATTGTAATCATGTTAAACATAAAAGCTAGTGGTAGCTAAACTTTGTTAATACTTACGTGAAAATGGAAAGGGAATATTTTTTAATATAAACACAAAAATAAAAAGTTATTAATATTATATATTTGCAATTATTATTCCTTAAAGGTACTATTTCAATTCCTATAAAAATAAATATACTTGGGCACAACCAAATATGAAATATAAATGACTAAGTATTAAGTTTGTACAGGGAATGCAATCTTGAGTTGCCTTTGCAGTGCACAAATGTTCTAACGATAATATATATATACTTCAGCGTATCGGTGTCGGTATCGGCACCTAAAAAAATAGAGTATCGGTATCGGCCTCTTTTCTGGTATCGGTACATCCCTAATAAATAGGTATAAAATTTACAAATGAAAATATAATTTGGTAGTTTGACATCCCTACCAATGAATCTCATTACCTAATGGTGAAACCAAAGGTAAATGGTATTGTTATTGTTACAGGTTATTGATAGTGATGACATAACAGGACTATCTTAAATAAAGTAATTGGCACAGTATGGTTCTATAAATGTTTAAACTTGGAAAATTATCATCATCATAATCAGAGGCCTGGGAAGTTGGGCAAGTTGGGCACTGGTCTACTACAGTAATTACTACCTAGAAACTAGAAGGCTTGCACTAGATACCTCCCCAAGGAGCTGCCCACCAACCCACCAGGTCTGGGATTTTATGGTAAAACCTGGGTAAAATTGTGAGAAAAAAAAAAGATACAGTATATGTATAGTCACTCTATTAAAAATAAAATGAAAGCATACTGTCAAAAATCCAAAGATTTAATAGTATGAGCAGGTATATATATAGTAGCATATAGTATATATATAGCAGCAGTATATATACAGTTGGTATATATATATATAGAGTATATATAGTATATATATATATTTATATATATATATATATATATATATGCCGGGCGGTGACGCATGTAATCACCTTTAGGTATAACTTGGAAGTCTCCGACTCTCCCTCAATGCACTTTGGTACTTTTAGTAAATCACGGTCCCATAGTCGGCATAAGCACACAAAAAATAATAATGTGTAATTCTAATAATAAAAGTTTTATTGAAGTTTGAATCTCCTTAAGCCTGACCGTGGAGGGGTGAAGGGGACCACGGTGACTCGGACCATCTGCTTAAATTCCTCTTTTACGTAATTCTCACTCTTATATTTTTTAATTTTACTTAATATAATAATTATTTATCATATTAAAAATCGTAATAAGTAATAAAAATGTCAATAATGATAAATAAAATACGAATATAAATAAGGTGGTCCGACTCACCCCTCTGCTCAAAATTTGACACTTTGAACTCGTTTTTTTTAGATATACCTCATTTTTTAAAAAATTTTCACTTAATATAGTAACTTTATTACATTTAAATTAATTAAAATAAAATTGTCAATAATAATACGTAAAATACCTAAAAACACGAGGGAGCCACCCCATCAATTTTTGCCATGGGTGAATCGACCAAGTTAGCCCCGTTGCCACTAATGCTTGGATCAAAAATTTACTTTGCCAGTTTAAAGTTAACATACTCAGGTGCTATTAAAAATAATTAAATGATCCACAATTTTTCATTTTATAACTAAGTTAAAAATCGATTTTCAAAAAAGTGAAGTTCTTATTGAAGGAAATTTTGTACCCTAACTTCTAACATTTTTTAAAAATATAAAAACTTTCTAGAATTAAAGATCTAAATAAAACTTTAGTACTACCGCTGTTCCTATAAATGAAAGGAAAATTTTTTTTTATTATTTTTTATTTTTATTTAGAAAGTGGACCTAATCACCCCTCCTAAGAGGCGGGCCTGGTCACCGCCCGGACGCTATATATAGCAAGAGAGAGAGATAGCAGAGCAGCAGCATATAAGAGAAGAGCATAGTAGGCAGATATATATATATATATATATAGTGATAGTCGTACCGCATGATAATTTCGTAATATTTTTGCTTGATTTATTATAATTGTAAGGCGATTACCGGTATATAAATATATCAAGACTGGTTAAATAGCCAAATAGTTACTAATGTGAAATAAAAATTGAAAATGCTTTTTTCATAAAAGCTCAGCCAAAAAGAACTGCCTAAGCCGGGTAGATACTTTATTGCATACTATATAAATTTATAAAGTAATGAAAATTCAAAATATATATTATAGCAAATTTATTAAACCATTTTGAAAAAAATTTATAACCAAAAGACGTAAGAATACCCTTTTTACTTTTATACTGAGAAGTTTATGTATTGGTAACAGTGCTTGATCTGAGCTTCTGAAAAATATCTCAAAAATTTCTGCTCACCTGTCTTTCTGTTTTCTCTTTATGTTCTGAATTACAATTTGTGCTTCGTCTACCAAACAATTTTCTTAAAAAACTTAACTTTTCTGAACGAAATTTATTTGAACTTGGAAAATTTTTTCAGAAAATATTTAGATCAAATGCTAGATATTTACCAGTAATTTTAATAATGGAATCTAGTTATAATCTTCAAGTCAATAAAATTTAAAGATACATTCATTTGTACTTTTGTATTAAATTTTAAATATTTCTTTTTTTTATTCTCATTTATTTCAAATTTATTTAAAAGGTATATCAGTGAAAATCTTGAATAAAATGCAACTAGGCTCACTAATAATGAAACGTAATATAGTTATTATTATTGCATATTAGTAATTTTTAAAAATATCTCAAATTGCTGAAAATAATAGCCGAAATTTAAAAACCCAAAAAAAACAACTTGCACCTGGGCTTTTTTTTTTTTTTTCTATTAGTTTCTTGCCTTTTTGGTAATTATGTTCCTAAGGTGACTGCTATTTACGTAACTATTGTATTAAAACTATAAATTTCTAATTTACAAAAATAGTGTCAAAAAATTCTTTGCAGTTTTTTTTATCGATTCACTTATATTTTAAATGTATATTTCCACTAAAATTATAAAAAATAACGCCACTAAAACATCGCTTTTTGACTTTTTTTCGTTCGTGTAGGGATTGCCCCGGATTAGGGACGGTAAATATCGATATATCGAGATATCGATATTTTGGGCTCAATATATCGATATTTTTGGCGATATATCGATATTTAGATATTTTTTCTTAAGCCGTTTTCGTTTATGCATTAGTGCTAAAAAAAATGTTTAGGGAATCTGTTTTGCAGTCCAATTTATATATATATCATAAAGGCATATAGGGTAGCTGGCTGTTGCTGGCTACAGACATAGGCGGCTACAGCAGCGTTATTACTGGTTAGCTATTACATGGGTTGCTGTTGATAGGGCATGACGTCGCTGGCGCGCTTGCTGGCTGGCAGCTGCTGCTGGCTGCTGGGCGAGCGGCCCACGGGCGGCAGCCAGCTGATGCTGCTGGCTGGCTGGCTACGCTACAAGCTGGTTACTGCAGCTATATATAGTATGCTGGCTGGCTGGCTAGCTATACGTTTTGTCGTATGGAGTACGCTAACTTAATCATACATTGTACTTAATTACGCTGCTGAGCAGCAGCATATTTTTACGCGAAATCTTCATATCCAAATTCACCATATCATTCATGCCGGGCTGTGGTTATGTCAAATATGAGTCCACATCATTTGGGCTGGGCTGGGCTGCTGCTGCTGCTGGCTGCTGGCTGCTGCGCATCAGGCCGTGGCTGCCACCGAGCCCATGGCGCCCATGGCGCACCAGCATCAAGAGGAAAAAATAGTTTACTAGGCAACACCCTTAAAAAGGTGATTCAAGCAGCTGGCATCAGCCACCCCTCTGCGCTCATAGCTTCAACCCCATGAACAGGAGCAAAGCATTTTGTTGTTTTAAACCTTCAAAAATAGAACGGACAAGGGCAAACTATTGGTATCATTCTTAAAAATGAACGTACTATCATTTAAAGTAAGGCAGCAAGGGTTGGTTGCTGTTAGCAGCAGGTTGGCTAAGTGTTGAGCAAAGCAGCAGCAGCAGCAGCGTTTTAGTAGAGGAAACGGTTCAGACGGGTATGCTGGTTGCTGTTGCTGGTTATATATATATTGTTGCTATTAAGTTGCTGTTGGTATATATATATAGCATATATAAAGAGCATATATATATATATATATATACAGTAATCCCTTAGCTCAGTAGTTCTTAACTACAAATAAATTGGCAACCATGGCTCTGAAAATTCTTTCAACTTCTTTAGCGCTCGAGCTGAACCTCCTGGGGAAAACATGGACCACACATGGACATGGAGGAGAAGCGGACGTAGATATTAGTTTACGGTGCTTTAATTACAAAAATTAACAGATATTCCTTATAAAAGCATGCTTATTATCGCACTAAAGTTTACTTTTTGCAAATAAATTTAGCAAACAGCCACCGGTCATAAAAAGCTCATAGGGCGCAAAGGCGAATAGCGCTGATGTGACAAAATATAGGGCGCTAGGTTACAGCACCAGGTCCATGATCATAGCATAAGCGCAGACGCACCTCAAAAAAATTATATGCGCCTGCCTGACAGCAGCATGGTAGCGGCTGGCTGCTGGCTGTTGGTTATATATACTGGCGCTGGTTGCTGGCTAAGTTGATATTGGTATATTATGCTAGTTGTTATAAGTATATATATACATACATACTAAGGTCTTACAAAAATAGGTTAGGTTAGTTAGGCTAGGTTAGATGTTAGTTTTAGGTTCTACAGTTTTGTGGTTAGGTTAGGTTTGGTTGGGCTAGGTTAGGTTAGGATTAGGTAGGATTAAGTTGTAATAGGCTAGGTTAAGTTAGGTAACTAATGGGCATTTTATTAATTTTTAATACAGAAACCAATAGCATATATATATATATATATATATATATATTAAGTTATTATATGTTATAGTGCTGGTATATATATATATGCTACATTGTTATACAGCAAGAAGGGTACAAGCATAAGAGCAAGGTGCTGCTGCTGCTGTTGGCAAGGCTGGTGCTGGGTTATTGGTGCTGCTGGCATATGCTGCTGGCTGGCTACTGGTGAGCAAGAAAGATATATAGAAGTAAACATAGCAGCAGGTTAGAAAAGGAAGAGCAGTTATTATATACATATTACTGGGAGCATACAGCAGTTGAAGTATATATATATATAAAGGTATATATATACAGGTTGAGTGAGGCACAGATATATTATGTTGGTTGAGCAGAGTATATATATATATATATATATATATAAGGTTATATATATAAGTTATGAGTTATATTTTTTTGTGTGGGGTCTCATACACTCATAAATACATAAAATAAATACTTAAATATGAACATATTTCATATATTTCATTCAATAAACTGTATTTTAAAATGGTAAATCACAACGCACTCCATGAGCCTCGAATTAACACCGAATTGTCTCGAGTATACGAAAAATAAGACCCGGTGCATCAACCTTGCCAGACGTATAATTTCCAATAAACTTTCATTAATTATTTATTACTTTAATCAAATTTTAATAAATTGATAATAAGTTTTTCTTTATTCAATACATAAAAGGTATATTTTTGTTTAAATAAACTTATACTGGAAACTTTTTTTTTTCCTCATACAACCGTGGTCTTAAAGAGAATTTCCTAATCATGACCCCTTTTTCCTTTCATAAGCAGATATATATATATATATAAGGCAGCGCGAGCGTAATATATATATATATGGGTTATATATATATTAGAGCATATACAGCAGCACAGGGTTGGTTGGTTATATATATATATATATGGCAATCGGGTTATATTGTTCCTCACGCGCAACATGCGGTGGTGTTCACCAGAGAAGGCAGTAAATTCTTACCTCATTATATGTTCTTTTCTTAACATCAGATGCATTATTATGCAATATTTAAATGATCTAAAATACAAGAACGAGAGAGGGACAGGATGGACACTGGTGATGTCGCCTCGACGGGAGCTCGGTTGCTTTTTTTAAAACTGTTTTTGAATCCAAGTTTTTGGCTTGGAGGATAGCTCAGTTGTAAGGCACCGGGCATATTGTCCTCACGCGCAACATGTGGTGGTTCAATCCCGTATAGCAGTACTTACCTTCATTATATGTTCTTTCTTAACATCTTTATATAATTGCGATGATTATGCAATATTTAACATCTAAAATATAAGAACAGAGAGATGTGACAGGATGGACAATTCCGGTGATAAATGCCTGACGGGGAGCTCGGTTGCTTTATAACCGTTCTCCTTGAATCCAAGTTTTGGTTGGAGGATAGCTCAGTTGTATGGCACCGGGCATATTGTCCCTCAACGCGCAACATGCGGTGAATCAATCCCAGAGAAGGCAGTAAATTTTACCTTCTCATTATATGTTCTTTCTTAACATCTATCAAATTGCGATTATTATGCAATATTTAACATCTAAAAATATAAAGAACGAGAGATAAACAGGATGGACACCTGGTGATGTCGCCTGACGGGAGCTCGGTTGCTTTATAACTGTTCTTGAATCCAAATTTTGGCTTGAGGATAGCTCAGTTGTATGACACCGGGCATATTGTCCCCACGCGCAACATGCGGTGGTTCAATCCCAGAAGGCAATTCCTTACCTTCTCATTATATGTTTCTTTTCTCTTAACATCTTATCACCAGATTATTATGCAATGAGGCTACCTTTAGTACAGCAAGAGCAGCAGCATATAAAGAGCAGTTAGCAGTTAGCATATGGCTGGTTATAAGGTTATACAGTTGTTGTATATAGCAGGAGCATGTTAAGCAAGTTGGCTAGCTGGTTATAGCATACAGTGCACATAGCTGCTGCTGCTATATAAGAGCAAGAGCAGCATATATAATTAATTTGCCTAATTATGGCTAATTTTTAACCAATCTGTGGCTAAAAGTATTCTAAACCATCTGAGTCAACCCTGCTACTATCCTCCTATTTCTTTTTCTCTTGTATGAGTTACTGACATCATTTCTCCTCCTGAGTCAGACAAAATGTCCCCATCATCCAAGAGAGCCTGAAAAATACACACATTTTCCTAAAATGTTATTTTATCATTTATGAAAAAAAGGAAACTGCTCAAAAATTTCTAAGAAGTAAAAATATCGTTGATCGATACGAGAGGATAAATATCGATATATCGGCTGCTAAAAATATCGATATTTTTTTCGATACTATCGAAAAAATATCAATATAAAGATATATATCGGTCCTCTTGCGGCATCCCAAGACCCTAGGTGTCGGGGGAGGGGGATAAAGATATTTTTTGACCTTTAAAAATTTTTCTTAAAAATACAAAAAAATTGGTTAATATAGGTGTTTTCGTTTTTATTTGTGCTTACGTTGAAATGTGTTCGTTTTTGTCCAACTTAGCGCAAAATCATAAAGCTAATGCTCACCATACGTAAAGAAATTCCATAATTCTGGGTAGTATAGAATAAAATTCTGTATAAAATAGCAACCTTACAGAATTAAGGAAACTCCTTACGTTTGATGAGCATTTTTTACGTTTTTGCGCTGTTTCGGACAAAAACGAACGAAAACTTGAAGGTTAGTTTATATAGCATAGTATATGAAGGTATATTTGCTTCTTGCTACAATAAATATTAACATAAGCAGCATATATATATATATACATAAGTATGTTGTTGTTATATGATACAGCAGCATAGCAGCAAAGCAAGCAGCAGCATGGGTTGCTGCTGCTGGCTGTTGCTATGCCAGTACATGTTTGAGCAGCGAGCTAGCATATGTTGGGCTGGCTGGCTAAGGTGCCAAGCAGCGCAGCGCAGCGCGCTGTTACAGCAGCAGCAGCAGCAGCAGCAGCGGTTGCGCTGGGTTGGCAGCAGCGGCAGGCGCGGGCAGGTGCAGCTACTGCGGGAAGGCGCGCGCTGGCGCTGCTGGTTAAGGCGCAGCAGCAAAGCATGCAGCAGCAGCATGTTGGCAAGGCTGCTGCTGGCTACAAGCG
>JABUQX010135011.1:0-19159 GCA_015478945.1 Trachelipus rathkii | reverse complement strand
TATATATATATATTGTGTTAGTATATGTTACTAACAATTAATTGTAAAAAAAATGTTTTAAAAAATTAATTTTTCAAAAAAACCAAGTTCATTTTGCACGATAAATAAGAAATAATAATAATATAGGCCTATAATATAAATAGTCTTAATTTTAATTATGATTTCACTTAACCACTGTTTAATAAAAAAATTTATAAAAAATTATTTTAAATGCTATTATTATTATTATTTTTTTACGATTATTCATTTAATTATAAAGGCAAGAGTTCTGACAAACTATATTAGGCCTATACACTTCTAGCTTCAAAGGCAAACTGAATTGCAACCTATAGACAGTGTATTAATATAATCTGTGATATAAATTTGACACATTCCTTATTATTCGTTTTCGTGGGACGATAAATTTTGACATATTGAGCGCTAATTTTCCAAATTGTTTCGTACGTGCAAATTTGAATTTCAGTTAAGAAAAAACAAGTGGTTGTTCTTTATATACAACCAACTAGTTTAGGTATAAAAACGTGGACGCGATATATTTTCCCCACACTTCTGTCTCGTCCAAAATTTAATTGCGCATGAGTTGCAAGTGTCTGCAACAATCATATTGTTTGGCATTTGAATAACAGCTATTCAACTAACCAAAATTTTGATGACGTTTTTTTTCATTAAATAATATGATTGGTGTATTATTAATAAGATGAAATTTAATTTCTTTAATATTTAATCCTATTAAAAAAATTAAAGAATAAAAAATAATAAATAGTTGCACGCTAGCTGCTAGTTGTATAAAATGGTGGTTGCGCAAACCTGCAACCAAGCCACGAGCCGCCCCTGATATATTATATATAATAATATATAAATTATATATATATAATATATATATATATATATATATATATATATATATATAATAATATATAATAATATATATATATATATATATATATATATATATATATATATATGAGAGTGAGATGAGGAAATTTGAATATGAAGATGGGAATTTGAAAGTATAGTTAATAATACGGAGTTCCTCACAAGACCCATGGATACTGAGAAATAAAAAACGCTATTATATAATAATTTGGTGAGCATTTAACTAATTCACGACGGATTTGAACGACCACAAACACTGCCGAGAATTTAAGAAATATCTCAGACTGATCTATTTCGGTCAGACACGCTCGCCCAAAAGGTCGATGACCTGATCGCTGGGTAATGGAGAGTCTAAAGACAATCGGACGTTACTTAAGGCTCGCTCATTAGCAATTTCAAATTGTCCGATCTTCTTAATTGTCCATGGGCCTTTAGGAGGAGTAGGTCTTTTTGAAAATCAATGGGTCTTCAGGAGTCGGGTCTATTTCAGTTACCGATCAATAGGATGGCTTTTAAAAAAAAGAATCGCCCATTGATGAACGACCACCCCAATTGCTGTAACTAATCTTTTCGGTATTCTTCTAGAAACGTTTTTCATCCTTCCGTTTGGCAATTCATTGAGTAGTGAATTTTGTTTAAATTTTTAAAAATTTCAGTAGTTTACTAGAATATATCGCAATTGATAAATTCCCATGAGGCTAAAGTTATATAAAAAATTGAAATAGCAAAAGTGTTTATCCCCTCTCCCACAGTACGACTGTCAGGATTTCCAGTCAGTAAAAATGGAAAAGATAAACGTGTCTACCATACTCTACTCGCGGACTGGGAAAGAGTTAAGCTCTGTTGAGTACAGGTCCCCCCAACCCGTGAGCAACGTCTAGCAATTAGTTTATTATGTTTTTCCATTAACAATCAGGATTGAATAAGATTGTTTAAAGTAGGAATTCTTTACATATTATTCATGGTAAGAGCAATATCAGGAAGTTAATACCAACTCTGATTTTAAGCTTATCTTTTTATTCCTGATATTTTTAAATTTTTACATTGTCCTGTTTATGTAAATTATAAATCACAATAATTTTCAAAATGCTAATAAATAATTAATCAATATTTTATACAGAAAGATGATACGTGAAGCAACCATGGGCCAAATACGCGGAACGAACTTCCGCCCCCAACACCTTTTCAGTTTACAAAAATATTCATCTAGATTATAATTTTTTAAAACCAACAATTTTTAATAATTTGTTTCAATTGAAAAAAATATTATAATCATTGGAGAATTGTGTGTCCTATTTTTTTCATTATTTTCAGATGGCTAAGAGCAATCTGAGGAAGTTAATACAACTCTGCGAAAATTTTAAAAATTTATACGATTCAAGAAAATAGATATATATAATATATATAATATATATATATAATAATAATATAATATATATATATATATATATATATATATATATATTATAATAATATATATTGCATAAAATACGATCAATATTTGTACACTATATATATATATATATATATATATATATATATATATATATATATATATATTATATATATATTAATATATATAATAATATATATATATATATATATATATATATATATATATATATGACCTTTATTGGTTCATCTAATTTAGTTTTAAAATAGTTTTCATATTAAGATTTTTTTAAGTGCATACATTTTATCAAGAGAAGCATAAAACCATCAATGAAGTAAAGCAAAAATCTTTTCAGAAGATTTTCCCTTTTAGTCACAATTTCAAGGCAATTTTTTTATATGTATTTGAAAATTATCCTTCTAGTAAACATAGTTGATACTACATGATCTAAAATAAAATCTGAATACCCCTGAGGTATCATTAAATAAAATCTGAATAACCCTGAGGTATCATTCTCCCTCATATCCAACACTATTTTATTCATTCCTACAAAAAATTGTGATTTATATTTCCAGGGTTTTATTTTAAAATTCATATTCAGAAAAAAGAAATCTAAAACCTCAATGGAAGTATATCACTTATTTTATGTTAAAGCAAGTTCTTGATATGTTAATTAAAGGTTCAGTGAAAACCTTTTTCGTAAATACTTAGAATTTACTAATGAAGGAGCCATTAAATTAAGATTATTAAATTTTGGGATGCGCATATTAAAAATTTAAATCATTTCACTTCTGAACAGTTTTATAATTGGAAGTGGTTTAATCTGAATCAATTTACAGATATGAAATAATTTACACATTCAAGTTTCACGAAATAAATTTGTCAAAGTTCAAAGCAAATCGTTTGTGTAAACCGAAATTTCGAAGCATCGATTTGAAAAGCGACGAAATCAATGTTCTCCAACGAACTCAATGACACAAATAATGGAAAAAAATTAAATTGTCTGAACCCTAAAACTTCAATAGTAACCCAATATTTTTCTTTACCTAACATTCTGTAAGATATATATTGTTTTATTTACTTTTTTTTTGTACCTAATGTGATAACAAAGCTTCTCTAACCATACCTATGCTTTAACATAAGCATGAAACTTTTTACGAGTTATGCTAAGGCTTGATCCTTGGCGGTCGTGATCACGAATTCAAAGCCGTATTTTATTGTAGATGTCCATAAAAACTCACACCTCAATGATTGTAATAAGATTATGTGAAGAAAATGGCATAATTTTATATTTATTGCCCCCAAATACTACTCATATTTTGCAGCCTGCAGATGTTGGTCCGTTTAAACCTTTAAAGACATTCTGGAGAGCTCAGGTGCATAGATTCCAACGGGAGAATCCCACAAAGATAGTAAGTAGAATCGATGTAGCTACCCTACTTGAAACCTGAAAAATGGTTTCCAAGTCTTCTATCGTTAATGGATTTGTAGCTACTGGCTTATGCCCATTAGATCCAAGTAGACCAGACTATTCAAAAATTGTTGATATTGTGGACGAAAATTTAGAGTGATGAAAATAATAACATAGAAGAAAATATATTACTTAATTTAACTGATAAAGAGAAAAATCAGACTACCCTGAAGACATTAAGAGAACATTTAAGTGTATCTGAAATTGTTCATCTTCAAAATGGGACATTTCGTGAGAAACGATTTCAGGAGATCTGGAAGACTATTAAAAAAAAAAGAGCTGTTTCAGGAATAGATCCTGTTCCTGAAGTAGGAAAAAAGAAATTCATGACGTTTCTTTCGTTGAAGAAAGGAGTGTTGAAGGTGGACAGGAAACGAGTGTAGACAAATCATTTGAAATTTCAAGTATTTATGGTGATAAACAGCAGTCAATTGAATCAAATGAATCACTTGCAAGCACAAGTAATAACGGAATTGAACTGCAATCAACTATCTCAGTAGAGGAAACTCCAGTGGTGGATCACGATTATTCATCACAGGCAAAGATTATAAGTAACAGCAAACCAACAGCGTCTGCTTTTGAGAATCAGCACTTTTACAGGGGTGAAATTAAATATAAGAAACGAAAACCTCCAAATGAAAATTTACCATCTTGTACAAAAGCAGAAACTTACCAAAAGTATTATTTAGACAAGGACAGAAAACGATGTAAATAATCTAAAAAATAAAATGATGATTGGATATGCTTATATTGGAAAGCCAGTTGGAAAAGAGAAAGCAAAAGAAAGGTAGCAAAAAAATGGGTTGAATGTGAAAAATGTAATACCACTTCGCATATAAACTGTATTCCCAAAAAGCACATATTGCATTTTAATTTGGAAGACAATACTAGCGAGAGTGAAGTGGATTTTATGTGCGAAAAGTGTTTTAACATAGATGACGGATCTGAATCTGATGAACTTTAAATACTGTTTATCATCAATTATTTATTGTGAACAGTAAAACGCCCATTAGAATTATTTTCAAAGAGTTTATTTCATTAAATCCCTTTATTTAGGCTGTTTAATTATACCATAGGCCATATTTATGTTTTATGGATAGGTTACTGTAAGGAAAACTGCATTATTTTAGTTATTTGAGTAATTATAATACACTTTTTCTGTTAAATAAAAGAATTTCTCAAATTTATTTATATTTCTAAACTAAATAAAATCTTTAAATTTAGCATGCCTATTTAATATCCTTAACATAATAAGCAGTGAGAAAAAAACGGGGACGAGCACTAATATTTATGGGGCCGATCACTAAAAATTTGTGTCGATCAGTGTTCAATTCATGGGATGTTAACCATATATAATGATATTCTGAAGTTAGCCACCGTTTTTAACTGCGCTGTAGTAGTTTGTTAGCTAGTGTATTTTCAATACAGTGTCAATTTTCATCGAAAATTAATAATATAGAATTCGGAAAATATGTTATTTAAGCGAGCTAGTTGCTTAAAGTGCCGAAAAGTGGTTTGCTTACCCTATTACAAACAAACACCAAGAACTTGTTGACGAGTTTGATAGATTAAATCAAAATATGCACGTTCGCGCTAAACACCTTGCTTTAAACGATCCGAATGATGGTATCGGATTTAATAAATATTTAGAAAGATTTACAAATATCCACTTCCGATATTATACAACCCATATGAAATTTGTGACCATTCAATCGTAATAACTCGCTAATTTCTGATCCTCATCAGAGTCATGGAGATCTAACTCAAAATACAAAACACCTTCAATTAATTGAAAATTAAGAAAGGGATGGTGGCAATCACAATAAATAAAGGATGAAAGTTTAATTTTTTTTTTCTTAGTATATACGATTTACGATTATGTAAGGGTAAGGGCCATCGATTTTATATATATATATATATATATATATATATATATATAATAATAACTATAATATAATATAATATATATATATATATATATATTATATATATATTATATATATTAAATATATATATATATATAATTATTATAGTATATATATTACTGAAAATCTTCAATCTCCAGAAAACTTTCGCCAACCTCATACCAAGGCATCACACTTGGAGTCGAAATTTGAAATGGAAAATTCTAAGCGAAATAATACGTCAAAGTTCGGGGAATTTGAACAACCAGCGCGAACTGAATGTAACATGCCCTTCTTTCTCTACATGTGATAGAGTATGCTTTGAATCAGGGTACTAACAGCCACGGCGATCACACAAAGTCTTTCTTTTTGTTTGTTTAGTACGATTATGTAAGGGTAGGTCCCATTGATTTGGTTTTATTTTTAACCGATATAACTTACAAACTAACAAATAATTTGCATTATATTTAGTTTCAAACCTAAAGGAACTGCTGCAGTAACCCATTGTATGCTACAGGAAGCCTTTGGAGATAATGCCATGAGCATAGGCAAAACCTATTTATGGTACACAGGCATCAAGGACAAACTAACAGCTTTAAATCAACGATGAGTGTTCCAGACGACCGTCAACAAAAACCACGCAGGAAATCATAGAAAGAGTTGGAGAGGAAACCCTTGCATCTTCGTAGGCGAACTATCCACGATGCCTGTGAAGTTGTAGGACAGTTATACGAGACTGTTCGACGCATTTCAAAGAAATCTGTACCAAGAGTGCTGAGCAATGAACAGAAGTTAGATCGCGTTTTTTTATGTACGAAATACAGACAAGAAGTCAGATATAACCCCAACTCTATATCCAATATCATAACTGGTGATGAATCATGTATTTAATTAAGGCTATGCTTCTGAGACTAATCAGCAGTCGTCGAAGTGCAAGTTGCAAAATTCACTGCCGCCTATAAAAGTTCGAATTCACAGCAGTGTCAATTTCATTTACAAGAGGTTTTATCGACATTCAAGGGATTGTTCACAAATATAAATTTAAATATACATCTGAAATTTTTTTTTTGCCGAGAAACCACGCACAAATGAGATCAAATGTTTGCAGTTAATTTAAATTAGACAAGCACACGAGTCTCGATAAAACTTTGTAATCGTTGGTCTAAGGTTTTAATTAATAATAATTAATTCGGATGATAATAGTAAAAAGAATTCAAGAGATTCAACAATCGGCAGTTGCTTACTGTGAGGGGAGAAAATTTTAAAAAAGTAAGTTTTAACATCCACTTCGCCGATCACAAAACAAGAAACGATTGATATCAGTAATAGATGGACGTTCTTTAATTAAATGGAAGCAAACTGTTCTATAAACATAAATCTATAAATCTTTCATAACTTCTCCAAGCCACAAAATTTACTACTTCTTCACGAAACGGACAAACCATTCATAATGGCGTCTAGTGCTGCCGTTTACAAATAATTTGTTGTTGAACTTTCAGCACATCGTACGTCTGGCACAAAAAGTTTCCAATATTCGTTCAAAAATTCAATAAAGAAAACATATTTTTATAATTTCATTTTATACATAAAAGATAATTTCCATTTCCTCGCTTGGCAAAACAACTTTTTAAAATATATATATATATATATATATATATATAATATATAATATATATATATATATATATATATATTAATATATTATATATATGCCAGCCTTCCCATTAGCCGTCATATGTATCTTAAAAAAAACTATTAATGCTACATTAAAAAGGAATACATTTTTAGATTTTGCAGTAAAATTTTACTACGGGAAAATTATGTATATTTACCTTAGGAAAATTATTAAGATAACTATGATTAAATAACTGAATAATAAATACAATGAAAAGTTTTAGACTTCTGGCATCTTGACACAGTTTCATGTACGGGTCTGAAATCGCTAACGGGGTCTGAAATCGGTAAAATATTTTTTGTCATTATGTGTTTTTTTTTTTCAAAAAGTACGACAAATAGATTATATATTATATATTAAGAGATAATATAATATATAATAAAAATTATAATAATAAATATATATATATATATATATATATATATATAATATATTATATAATATATTATATATATATTAATTAATAGTAATATATATATATATTTAATTATATACGGCACAATAGGGGCTTCGAAGCCGACGCGGGAACGTAGGGGGACATTTCGCCATTAACCCCGTAGGGGGAGCGGCGAGGAACCCCCCGCGACAACCGCAAAAATTACCAAATAGATTATATACATATATTTAATTATATAAAAACTTTTAAAAAAATTAATATTATATATAATATATATATATTATATATATATATATATATTATATAATATAAATTATTATAATATAATAAATTATTATATATAATATATATATATAATATATATATATATATATATATATATTATATATATATATATATATATATATATATATATATATATATATATATATATATATCCTTCTTTCTTTATCCTCATTTGTCTTCCCACTAGATATGGGGTTTGTGTACGTAAAATTACCAGAAAATAGGACAGTTAAGTAGAAGAGCATGACGTAACTTGAAAGGAAAGCCGCTACCTCCCCTTACCTTTAATTGACAGCTCGTCACAGTCTAAAATATTCATCTTAGGGTTTCACAAGACCGCGAGGGACCCTCACTATGGTATCTCGTCAATGTGTGGTTCATCCCTTGATCAAGCCTACAACCATACCCCATAACGAAACCCCCTCCCATTCACTATTATGCACCTTCTTTTCGCCTCTGCCAAAGCAACCGACTATCATTCATCCTTTCCATATGACACAACCATTCCAATACACTCATTTATTCAGTCATTTAGGCCTTTTTTCACAACACAATTCTCTAAACGTTAATCCCACATTAATGTTAATAACACAAAATCTAAAGGGCTTTTTATTTATATAATTGTTATATTTTGAGATGTACAAAAAAATAAGAAAATTAAAAGGATATGAAAAGGGAAGAAAATCATGATTCTGAAAAAAATTTCTTAATGAAAGAATATTTCCGGTAAAAAACTTACAAAACCAAATTAGAAATATTTCAACTGGAAAGAAACATGGGAATGAAGCGGTCGGAATTCACCAAAGATCTTCCGGAACCGGCAACTACTACTGCAAGTTCCAACTTTGAATTTGTTCCAGGGATTTCTACCCTTGTTGTTTCAAATGAAGAATTTGAAGTGAATGAAATCGATTGTGAAAATGAGGATAAATGTTAATTATTTTTATTTTTCTAGTTAAATTTTTTAACCCATTCATGTAAGAGTATACAAATGTTTTTTTTTTTCATAAAAGCTAAATATTTTTAATTTTTATTACCGCATCCAAATCATTTACGTTGATTAAGAAAAGACTTATGAACAGCACGGAACCATGAGAAACATCATTTGAAAGCTCCCACGTTGATTTATAACCATGAAGCACTACACATTATCTTCAATTACTCGACCATTTATTTTATCCAGTTTGGAATCTCCAACTATACCATATTGTGATAATTTCTGCATCATCCCCCATTGTGAGGAACTTTATAAAACGCTATACCGAATGAAATCTTGATAAAATAAATTAATGGACTGTTTCTCAACAACCAGCAATATACTCCATGAAATCTAAATGTTTTTGAAATTTTTAAGGTTGCTAGTTTGACTAACTTTTCCTAGGGCTGCCAAATCCGCACTATCTCCAGTTTGTGTGGCACACGAAGCTTAAATAGACTAGTAGTATGATATCCCGTCAGCGAAATGGGGGGGACCATCCATCAGTGAGGAGACTGTTGCGGGAAGCGCGTTGAGACGCACGAAGTATAGTCGTGGAAGGACTTTGTGCGTCTCGTGAGCTCTGTATTCCCCAATCCACAGTACAAAAAATTCAACACAGGCGTCAAAAATCAAAATTCTGCAAGCTTAACAGCCAAACGATCGCCCCGGTCGTGCTGCAACGGATATATGATGACACTGAGTACCTGCAGAGTGTTTTATAGGCGAGGCTACTTTCCACATCTTAGGAAAGGTGAGAAGGCGCAATGTGCGAATATGGGGTTCTAAAAATCCACATGTCGTCATGGAAAATGGTAGCCCGATATTGAATGTCTGGTGCGGTCCATGCATGGCCAGGTTATTGGTCTTTTTTGCCGAGCCTACAGTAGCGACCATCATTTACCTCTATAAGATGCAACACTTTGTAACCTGTAACTCAATATAATATGGTGTTTTGTTTCATTACCCCATATCGGCCCCTCTGTATCTCGTAAGCAAGTGGCTTTAGGCCCTATATGTATTCGGTGAAACCTAATTGTTAAGATGTAATCTTCAAACTCTCAAAGTGTGTAAACATCATTGTGAATTGCCCTGACTATGCTCGCCCATATGATGATGTATAATCTAGAGAAGAAATACGGGTCATATTATAATTAACAATTCACCTCCAAACTCTGCTAGTCAGAAAAGTTGTGGGTATGGAGACTGGATCGAAACTTTTTTTAATGTTGCATTCCTACTTATCGCATACATTATCGGGGAAACTAGGCCTATATAATATAATTCTATCGGGAAAACACTAAAAAAAATTTATGGTATATTATTATTATTATTATTATTATACATTTGTACATTATTTTGAACCAGGGATGGCACGAAAAAAATCAAATGAAAAAAATCAAATAAATTTTTTGCTTGATTTTTTTAATAAAAAAAAATCATGATTTTTTTATTTTTTTTATATATTTGTTTTATTTTTTTGTATATTTAAGTGATTTAACTTCAATAGAAATAAAAAATTAAAATAAAACTATTTATATTATGAAATTTTTAATATATTTTTTTCAATTTTCAACAAATTTTCAACATTGTAACCCGTAAGTCTGTAACAGTCTTTAGTGCTGTTTCATTGTTTCCATTGTAAATTTTTTAACCCAGAGCTAGGCCTGAAAGTTAAAATTGAAAAAAATTAATGTCGATTTCCAACCATCCCAAACTATGTTAGGCCAGTATTTGAATATTGTCTACAATTTTAGCACCGTTATTAGAAAAGATAGATATGCTGGAGAGGGCTCAACGTAAAGCAACAAGGAGGGAGATTTTTGGCTTTGAGGATAAGAATAAGAGTGAAGTTGTCTAGATAGGCCCATGCGGCTTCTTAAGTATTTTCCTTATTTATTATTTATTATGGCTTGACTGGAACATTCTAGAGGGGCCAATGCGGCTTTTTAATTATCAATATTTATTGTCGACTGGGACAGTCTAAAAAGGATCATGTGGCTTCTTAAGTATTATTCTTTTTTATTTTGAATTGAATGGGACATTCTAGAGGGGTCAATACGGCTTCTTAATTATTATTTTTAATTATTATTGGTTGACTGGGACAGTCTAGATAGGTCCATGCGGCTTCTTAAGTATTATTCTTATTTATTATGGGTTGACTGGGACATTCTAGAGGACCTTCATAATAAATAAATTATTAATTTTATTATTGACTGTAACAGTCTAAAAAGGACCAGCTTCTAAGTATTATTCTTATTTATTATGAGTTGACTGGGACATTCTAGAGGGATCAATGCGGTTTCTTAATTATTATTGGTTGACTGGGACAGTCTAGATAGGCTCATGCGGCTTAAGTATTATTCTTATTTATTATTTATAATGGGTTGACGGACATTCTAGAGGGGCCAATACGGCTTCTTAATTATTATTTTTAATTTTATTATGATTTGGGGTTGTTTGAGACATGTGTTGTGATATTTCTATTCAACACTAAGCGCCCTCAACGTAATTCCTCACGACCTATTCAAACAGAATCTGTTTACTCAAGCCCTCCTCGCTTGTCGATCAAATGGCGTTTCATTGTTATGGTTGCTAGGTTCGAATTATCAATATTGTGATTGTGTGATTAATGACCAGTCCGTAGCTGTTACCGAAGACCTATTTCATCTCCTTATCAGCCAATCTTCATGGCTGATCGTCGAAGCGACACGAATAGGAAATTTATACGTAAAATCAGAGCAATTAACATACACAATATATATTAAACTACTGTTGATTCTATACCTACCGGCATTTATAACGAAGAACCGAGTTTCATTAAGATGAATTTCTGTGATTCGAAAACGTACAGTCAGTTCTTACTATTTCATATTACTGAAAGAGCCGGAGCTTCGTTTTACAGGAAGTCGCCGACATTTCAACAATTTTTTTGAGTCAGCAGTTGTTTTAGTTCTTAGGAATCATCGTCCGAGACGTATTATTTTATATCTTCATGATCATATAAACCCCGTCGTTCCTAGTTATTTATTTTATAATAAGAACAATATTTGACAGATAACGACAACAATAATAAGCGAATACCAATATCTTCTGATGACTATACCATGAAGCAATAATAACAATAATAATAAATACCAATACAATAACAATACCACAACAAATAATAACAATAATAATAATAGCAGCAATAACAACGGGGTGTTCAATAATGGGTCAATAATGTTGCCAATAACAATAATAATGTAATAACAATACCAACAACAATCATTACGCCACGGCACGACTGTAGAACAATGAACACGCGTTCAAGTTGGCCCTATCGGGTTATCCCTGCTTTCGTTCCCTGGACGAATACCGCAGCCGTCAACGCATGCTGCGCACAAAGAGGAATATTACCAGAAAGTCCGGTCAGCACCTACCAAAACCGTTGCCGGCACGTCGTACCTCTTTTTGGTTTGTTTGGCGATGCGCTACGTCATTAAGAATACATATATATCATTTGCTGGGTCGGTGTTCATTTAAAAAATGCTGCAACAAGATTTTGAGTCGAAGATAAGTCATGGAACGATCGTTTATCAATGACATTTCAGTCAAATACTATAATTACAAACAGCTCAACAAACATACATAAGCCATGTTCGCTGTGAACACAGACTATCTCCAGATCAATTTAAAACATTTATCCCAGCAGATTCGATTCTTTTGAAGTCATTACACTTCATGCCACCACTTCACCACAAAAACGGTTCAGTTTTCACAGCAATTTCTATTCACCAGCCAATGGCGCCCCCACCACTATTTCCATGCAAAACATCATGTACTACTCATTTCATCAACTACCAATATCAATCTTCAAACTTTAAGATGTTGATGTTTAATGATGTTATGCTTATCTTTATGCGCGATATTTTTAGAGATGAATATTAGCAGCAGGGAATAGGTTTCGAAGACATGTTGGGGAAGGTATACGTGAAAGCATGAAGAGAATTTAACAATTATTATTAATGCCGTCGTCTAGTCCGTGTAGATTTGCGTCAAATCGGCCAGAAAGTTTACAAATCTTCGGCAACAATCACATGTTAAAATCGACATGTTTATTCGTATAGCCATACACTGTACTTCAATAAAGATACCAAATACCTAACAATAACTATCAGATTCTTTCGCATGTTTTCTGATTACGATATAAATTTCCATTTTCAGACGACAAGTAAAGCCAAAATATTGAATTTTTTTTAACGCCATCAAAAACTTCGACCTTCGGGATTAAAGCGATGTCAATGACCAGTTGCCATCAACTTCGAAGTCAGCCGGGTCCGTGCCCTAGGTGGGCGGGAGCCACCCAGTGCTCAAATGCTCATTGACAGGTACCGATGTTTATACCGAAGGTAATTAGATCGATGCAAATTTTCATCAAACGTAGTTTCCGAGATTCGTAGCAGGAATCAAGGGAAGTATGAAATATAGAAAATGAATGCCGGCCGTTGCACAGTTTTATTGGACCCAGCGTCCTGCAAACGGAGAGAGATGAGAGAGAGAGAGAGAGAGAGAGAGAGAGAGAGAGAGAGAGAGAGAGAGAGAGAGAGAGAGGAGAGAGTAGTGAGAAGAGAGAGAGAGAGAGAGAGAGAGAGAGGGCCACGGGCTGGCCGGTTGCCACAGCCATACACCCAGCCCATACACCACTGCTTCAAACATGCCAACCACTAGCCAACAAAAAACAGGCATAAAATTCACCAGTCACAGTTAAGCGGTCCCGAACCGGGGATCTCAACTTCGCCAGTCTAGTCAGGCCGCCAACCACAGAGATACTAGCCTGCGAGCCTTGCGCCCATAGTACGGTGAAGGAAAACGAAAGCGCGTGACGGCGTTTCATTGTCGGCCCTTACCACATAAACGACACAGCGACGAATATCATTGCCTGTGCGACCACGACCAGCCACCGCCCTCGATCACGAAGAATCAAAGTCAGTCAGCATTCAAAGTCAGCCGTTCAGTACCTGCACAAAATGCCATCATCAGTCAAGGAATATTAACAGAAAATGATACCATTTTCGTGTTTGCGAAGAAAATAGGTAATGAGAGGAGATGAAAAGTTGCATGCAAAAGTGAATAAATACCTTTCGTTCCAGACAACACTGAATCCTCAGAGGCCCGTCCTTTCTGTGTCTGTCTAGTGGGAGGTGGTTCACGGGGGTTGTTCATGATCGTTACCCCAAGCTCATCGAAAACTTATGATAGTATCGAAGCTGCTTTTAACTTCAATCTTATAAAAATTGAAATTAAAAGCGTTGTCTCGAATGGAAGTCCCCCAAAGGCGTCCGTGGTAGGTACTCATCACAAGTCCTTGACTAAATGTTTCGCGAGGGTTATTGGTTAATGCTCAAGTAAGACTTAACTCCCAGCTTACGGTGTGAACCCACCCTCCCTTCGTTAAGTTTTAGCTGTTTCGAGATTCGAGTGCAAGACTCTGAGAGTCATACCTTGTCACCGCAAGGTCATTTTTTTTTAAAGCCATCCTCCTCCTCGGACGTGGTTCGCTGACGAATAAATAGTATACTTATTTACTATATTTTCTTTTACCAAAACTTACGAAAACAAATTATATTTTTTCTGTTGGCTTTGGCTGGGGAATTTAATGTCGTAATTTATTTTAAATTACTTCATTTGCCACTTGTGGCCAGTTTCCTTTTGGGTTTTGATGACTGGATTCGCGAGTGGTTGACTTGTGATCACGGGAATTGAGAATGCATTAGTCATCACTATTTCCTTTTAAAAATTTGTAAATAGTAATCTTAATAATCATTTATATATGAAAATTAAAATTTATTAATAGAAACTTACTCTGAAAGTCGGTATCATTTGCACCGAGAAATTTCAGATTTCAATACCGTACTATGATAAAGGCTCATAAGAGTAAAATATCCCTTATAATTGGGCTACGCCCTAATTCATTTAATAATAAATAGTTAAAGTCCCAAGTTTGGGACCCCTAGGTTACCTGTAACCCCTAAAAAATGGGGTTAGGGGCTGGAGCCCCCCCCATTTCATTTTTTGTTAAAAATTTCATCGGATTCTTCTTATTCATGTCAAATATTACTATTGTTGTACCAATTTTCAACCAAGTAAATTATATATTTCGATATATATATATATAGTATATATATATTTAATTACAAATAGCAAATATATATATATATATATATATATATATATATATATATATATATATATATATATATATATATATATATATATATATATATATATATATATATATATATAAATATATATATTTACACAGAACCTTCCAAATTGAAAAGTAAAACTGATACAAGTAACCGGCATTCGATTTTCTCTCTTTTGACAGAGTTTTGAAATTTCATACTTCCCTTGATTATACTACAGATATAAAACTACATTTTGATAGAAATTTACATCGATCAAAGTCATAATTACATAATTATAAACATATCGAATTACCTGTCAAAGATAGGCCTTCGATTTTGAGAATTTTCATTTTGAAAGTTTTCCCACCCACCCCTAATTAACCAGGTGCTCAATGATTGTCAGACTTGGTTAGTATTTCAAGTTGGTCTTAACACTCTAATCTTTCATTTACGTAAGTGTCATTGACCTCCTTTAATCGAAAGGTCAAGTTTTGACCCCAGGTGACCTTTCAAAATTTTACATTAAAAAAATTAATCAGAAAAACATACAGAATCTAATAGTTATTGTTAAAATTGTTAATTATCTTTAATTAAAAAATTACAATTATTATGTAATTTCTCTGAGAATAAACATATCCAGTTTACAACATGTGATTGTTGCCAGAGGTTTCTGTTGTAAACTTCTAATGATTTTTACGATAAATCTACATTAGTTCGTTTGATAAATTTATTTATTTACTATATAATTTTAAATTTGCTAATTTTTGATAATAAATTTGTTATTGAAATATTAATAATTCAATTTAAAGTTTATTTAACTAATTGCTCACCGTCAACCCCCTCGGCGTCGTTTTGATCGACTATAAAACGGCGAGAGCGACCGAGGAGCATCACAATCTTAATTTACTGCACTTACGATCGATTCTGTCCTTAATTTGTATCCCGAGTCGAATCAGAATTTCTACAAGATCATTTATAATGCAGTCAAAGTAGTTTAATATTTTTGATGAAGCTTATTTTTCAAAACGAGCTTCTCCCTTCAATTTTAGAGGTTCAGCGCCGTTTTTTGGAGGCGTCTTACCGATGTTTAAGTCAGGGCTGTTTGATCTTTTTTTTTATAAATCAACAGCAGAACCATTGAAATTTTCCTTCCGTTAAACAGTGATTTTTTAGGAAATTCGTGTAGATATGTCATTCATAAAAGCCTTCTGGACAAACTGATAGGACCCCACTAATGGCTATTTAGCCCCCCTTCTATCCTTGCAGATATCTTAGTAAAAAAGGCTTCAGTTTTTGATTCGTTCATATGTCATTTTTTGATAAGTGTTTTGACATTATATATCGAATCAGTCTCTTCTGATTGTGTTGTTCTATTTGGAATGACCCAATTTTGATAGTGGACACACGAGTCGATATATAATGTTGAAGTACTTCATATAGATTAGTTCGCAAAGACCTAGACTAATCCGATTCGCTCATTACGGATTTCTCCGTCGGCTCACCGCCATCCCATCCGCCAACCCACCACGCCCACCACCCTCATCCCAACCCTCATCCCAGCCTCACCCCACTGTCCTGATACCCCAACCACCCCCATTTTCATGAAGCAAAGATATAATAATATTTCCTATACACATTTTTTTCCCTTAACGTGATGTATACTGATTTTTTGTTTATTTTTTTTAAACATACAAATATTTAAAATCATACTCAAAAAGTAAGTAAAAACGCAAAAGGGGAAAATAAAAGAGTTAGGGAAAATTGAAAGGATAAAAGATTTGGAGAAAATTCAATATAATGGGAATGTTTAGAAAATTTCAAATTTAAAGATTTGTTTAAAAATAATAATAAAAAAAAAATAAATAGTTAAATAAAAATAAATAAAAACGCAGAAATTGAATGAATAAAATTCATTATAGTAAATGTTTTATAGAGAAAAAATCTCGTCATGGTTGAAATTAGAAATTTCAATTAAAATAAGTAGGTCAGAAATTACTGTATCGTCGCTAAAAAATGACTCATTTTTTTATCAATATTAAAAATTAAATATAAATTGTAAGTAGCATAAAAAATAGAAAGTCAAAAATAATAACTAAAAATCAAAATCTAAATACTGGTCAATATTTCATACGTGAAATCTGCATTTTCAAGAGTCGTCATAAACCGATTCTTGTCATAAAAATGTTATTATAACATTCCCCCCTTAAAGATTATAAACGAAATTTACTCTTTATATATATATTTATTAAAATATTTATATAAAATTATAAATATTTATTTAGAAATATCAAAAATCGCATTGATAACTGATCACGTTCCAAAAATTTCGAGTCAAAATTGACAAATAAAATTCGCTACTCAAAATAGCTATCTTGTCCAAAAATCTTATTTATAGCCTTTTTTATATAATTTTTATTATATAAATATAATCTATATATATATTTATGTATATATATATATATATATATACATCCATAAATTTCTTTTGAAAAATAAGAAATTTTATTAACCGAAGTTTAACGAGTTTCTGAATTTCGTGTAATTTCCACGTCGTGATTTCCGTGCATGATAAATTGTACCTAGCGGTTTTGGTAAGATATAGTTTAACCCTGGTGGTGGAGCAAGTTAGTTCCCTTAGACAGAGGCTTTACCTCTGTTTAGTAATAATAATTAGCTTATACGTTCTAAATGGCTTCTAGTCTTCTTTGTAAGAACTAGATTCATTGAGGAACAAAAGCAAAGTTATTATCGGAATTCATCTTCTCACTGAAACACTTTGTGTCTTCAACGAAGATTGTTCCTACAAATAATAATTGTTATTGGTAGTCATTACCATTAATAATAATAATTATTCATATATACATATTATTACATATTACATATTACATATATATTATTATTATTAATATTTATTTTAGTGTAGCTAGTATACTGCTTTCTATTATTATTATTATTATTATTATTATTATTATTATTATTATTATTATTATTATTATTATTGCTTTCATAGTACTAATTATAGAAAGTCTTAGTAGTATGCTATTATTGTTATCGTTATCACAATAAATATTGTTCTTATTATTGTCATCATCTTCGGAATTTGACTAGAGTTTTTTTCATCTCTGTCCACTTTCGAAGATATAAAATAATACTACATCTCGTTCGATAACGTGGTTACACATTCGGAAATTCAGAAATAACTTCGCAATAAAAAATTATAATTTTAAATATCAAAGCGACTTCCATATAAAATAAACTCAATAAACTTTCAATAACTATAGAAAATAAATTTCAATTAAATTTAATATACGATAAAACTTTTTCGTCCCCAAATTCATCATAATAAAAACTCGGTTCTTTTATGGACATTCAGTTTATATAAGCAGTAAATTATAGAATCAACAATTATTTTTCATTCGTTGTATATATGTATATATATTAATTACTCTGGTCCACACGAGGTCCACCGAGTATATATATATATGCACAAACTCCACATCCAATCATTCACGGGCCCTCCTAAAACCGACCCAGCCTGCTGCTACATCAGCCCAGCCAAGCAAACCCAAGATCAAAGATCCGGTCCCCACTGCCTAGCATTTGACTTCATTACATCCTTTACATACCCATATATACATTACACAGACATTACTCAGGAAGTTGCATAGCCTATTTCCAGACTGTCCTCTAGCCAACCTATAATACTCATAGCTGTCCAAAAATCGCTAGAAATTCTTTAGTGAAACTCACTCAAAAAACCAGAAAAATACTTACAGCCGCATGGTCCCATTTAGACTGTCCCAGTAAATAATAAAAATTAATAATAAGAAGCCGCATTGGCCTCTAGAATGTCTCCCTTAGTCAACCATAATAAATAAGAACAATACTTAAGCCGCCGCATGGACTCATCTAGACTGTCCCAGTTGAAGCGGCGCAATGAAAACGCGGTGCTGTTTCACGATAACGCGAAACGGTTAAACACCCAAATTGAAACTGAACGAAGCAATACCAA
>JABUQX010135010.1:5000-19909 GCA_015478945.1 Trachelipus rathkii | reverse complement strand
TAAACATTCCATTAACACACAAAAAACACAGATTCTCCCTTACTGTCAAATAAAGTAGCTTTTAATGAAATTGAGAAGACGAAATTATAATATTATAATAATATAATAATATATATATATAATATTATAATATATAATTATATATATATAATTATATACTATTATATATAATATATATATATAGATAATTATATATATATATATATATAATATATATATAATATAATAATATATATATATATATATAATATTATAATATATATAGATATAATATATATATAGATATATATATATATTATATATAATATTATATAATACATATATATATCATATAATATATATAATCATATATATATATATTATATTATTAAATATATATAAATATATATATATAATAATTCATTTTCAATGTGAATCATGAATGCCATAAGTTGACCTAAATCATTTTCTCTTAATTTTTAAGAGAATTCAACTAATTGAGTTAAAGCAATTGTTATATTCTCAGATTTCAATTTCAATCATAAACAAAATGCTGTGTTGACTAAAAACATCCAATACACTCTCTCTCTCTCCTCTCCCTCTCTCTCGCTCTCTCTCTCTCTCCTCTCTCTCTCTCTCTTCCTCTCCTTCTCTCTCTCTCTCCTCTCCTCTCTCCATCTCTCTCTACTCTCTCTCTCTCTCAGCTCTCTCTCATCTCTCTGTAATTTCCAACATTCACAACAATTATCTCTTCAGTCTATCTAGTCTATCTTATCTACTAATCATCTATCTGATGATTCTATCTATCTATCTATCTATCTATCATCGATCAATCAATGTTCATAGGCTATCTATCTACTATCTATCTATTATATAAATATGCACAATTTCTAGACTATTTAATAACCATGTGAATTACATAATAAGAATCCGCATCCTTATAGATAGACGAGAACATTCGAGAATAAGAAAAAATAATTTTCAATCAAAAACACAACGTCTCAAATATTCAAAATGATCTGATTGCCTTTAAAAGCCGTAGAATATGTTTTACAAAGTAGAGAACATTCTTCGAGATGATTTTCAATATATTTTATTATTTGTTTGAGGTAGTTTAAATTTTCACCTTTTAAAAATAAAGTTTTTTCATCATAGATTCTACCTATCTAGCATCTATCTATCTATCTATCTACTATCTCATACATCTATCTATATCTATCTATCTATCTATCTATATCTATCTATCTATCGTGACTATCTCTCTCTCCTCTCTCTCATCTCTCTTCTCTCTCTCTCTGCTACTCTCTCTCTCCTCTCTCTCCCTCTCTCTCGTCTCTCTCTCCTCTCTGTCTCTTCACTCTCCTACCTCTCTCTCTCTCCTCTCTTCTCTTTCTCTTCTCTTTCTTTTTCTCTTTCTCACTTTCTTGTTCTCCTCTCTTTATCTTACTCTTTCTTTTTCTTTATCCTTTACTCTACCCTTCTCTTCTTCTCTTTCTCTTTCCCTTCTCTTATTCTTTCCTTCTCTTTCCTCTTTCTCATTCTCTTCTCTTCCTCTTTCTCTTTCTCTCTCTCTTTCTCTTTCTCTTCTCTCTTTCTCTTTCGTTCTCCTTTCTCTCTCTCTCCCTCTCTGACTCTTTCTGTTCACTTCTCTTTCTTGGTCTTCTCACCTTCTCTCATTCTCATCCTCTCTCTCTTCTCTCATCTCTTTCTCTCTCTCTTTCCTCTCCTTCTCTCTCCTGTCTCTCTCTCTCCTCTCTCCTCTCTCTTTTTTCCCTCTCTCTCTTCTCTTTCTCTCTCTCTCATTCTCTCTCTCATGCCTATCTTTGTGTGTTTTCTCCTCTCTTTTTCTCTTCCTCTCCTTTATTTCAATTCTCTAAATATTCATGTATTTCTCTCTCCTCTCTTCTCTCTCTCCTTCCTCTCTCCTCTTGTCCTCTCTCTCTCTTCTCTTCTCTCTCCTTTTCTCTCTTCTCTCTCCTTTCCTCTCTCTTCTCTCTCCTTTCTCTCTCTCTTCCTCTCTCTTCTCTCTCTCTTCTCTCTCTCTCCCTCGCTTCTCTCTCTCTTCCCTCTCCTTCTCTCTCTCTTTCTCTCTCTCTTCTCTCTCTCTTTCTCTCTCTCTTTCTCCTCTCTTTCTCTCTCTCTCTCTCTCTCTTTCTCTCTCTCTTTCCTCTCTTCTCTCTCTCTTTCTCTCTACTCTCTCTCTCTCTCTTCTCTTCCTCTCTCTCTCTCTCTCCTCTCTCCTCTCTCTCTCTCTCTCTCTCTCTCTCTTCTCTCTAATCATATATATATATAAATATATAATAAATAAATTTATTATATTATTATCGATATATAATATATATATATATTATCGATATCTATCTTATAATTGTCATGATCAAAAAAAAAGTTAGGAAAAATAAAATTTGAAATAAGAATAATAAGAATTACTAAAAATTATTTTAAAGCTTTAAGTTTCTTAGATATCGAAAATGAATACATTATTTTAGTCCTAATATGTTTTAAATATAAAATCCAATAATTGTACATAATATAAACTCCTTAATAAAAGCTCACTTAACATAATAAAACAAAAAGATCTCTCATTTCTCCCTTTTACCAAAAAGGGAAGTCTTTATCGTAACTTTTCTCACTAAGGAAAACATAATACATAAGATATATATTTAGCTGATTGATATTGGTAGAGATAATAATTTCTTTCGCTTTTTCAGTCTCATGTACTACCCTCACAAATTATATTTATTATTATTATTATTAGATTTAATTATTATTTATTTAGTATTATTATATAATATTATTATATTATTATATTATATATATCTTATATATTATATATCATTATTATATTATTATTATATATATTATTATATATCATTTATATATATTATATTATTATTTATAGTATAGCATATATATATATATATTATTAATTATTATCTATTATTATTAATTAACAATTAATTAATATTATATTATCTTATTTTATATATTATTATTTTATTATATTAAATTTTTGATTAGATATAAATTATTCAAATAATATATAATTCTTATATATATTATATATATTATATTTATTATATTTATTATTATATTATTATATCATCATCATCATATATCATATATCATTATCATTTCATTATCATATCATTATCATATCATATCATTATCAATATCATTATCATTACATTATCATCATCATTATCTTATATCAATCATTATCCATTATATATATATATCATTATCATTATCATATCATTATCATTATCATCACTATCATTATCATTAGCATTATCTATTATCATTATCATTATCAATATCATTTATCTATTATCATTATTCATTATATTCTGGTTATGACTTTTCATCTTTATGTATTCTTGCATATTACATTATTCTTACATTCAATCCATTATCATATTATCATAATCAATTTACATTATCGTACATTATATATTAATCTTATCTCATCAGTTTGTCATTAATCATCTTGTCTTTATCGTTATCGTATCGTATCTTATCGTCTATCGTATACTTATCATTTATCGATACGTTATCTTATTGCTTATTTTTCTTTATTTATGTTAAGATATTAGTATTATAAATTATTATTATGACTAGTATTATTAATCAATATGACTCATTATTATTATATTATGATTATTTACATTATTCATTATTATTCATTTTATTATTAATTTTCATTATATGATATATTTTATATTAATTATTATATTCATTATATATATATTTATATCATATTCATTGCTAGGTTATATTATTTATATTTATTAAAATTATTATGTATTATTATAATGAATGTAAAATAACTTATCCTATATAAACACTACCACGCGCACCTCAGGCACACTATACATACAACACCTCTTCACATAATTATAAATAATCTAAATATACACTATATATATCTATACTTAATAGATACTACTATATATATAATATTATATATATATTACTTAGAATATGAAGTAAAAATTTATTTAGGTATGATGCTATAGTATATAATATTATACTAAACATTATATATATATATATATATATTATACTATATAATAATAATATATAATAAATACTAATATATAATATATTATTACTATATAACTAATATATATATTATTGAGTCACTTATATATAAATATATATATATATATATATACTATATCATAATATATATATATTATATTAATATATATTATACTAATATATATTTATATTTATATGATATATGTAACTGTAACCCGATATAGATATATATTAGTATATATATAATATATATCTACTCATATAAATTATATATATAAATATATATAATTAACAAACTATATAATATTTAACTACGATATAAATATAAATAACTAATACTATATATATAATACAATGAATACCATAAATATATAACTATATATATAATATATATACTATACATATACTTATATATAAATATACCATACTATATAACTATAGTATATAGATATACTAGACATATAAAATATAATATATTAATTATTATATATATTATATTAGTATTATATATAATTGTCATAATTACGTTTTTAATAATAATACTTTCGTTGCACCTACTTAGGTTGAAGAGAGAGAAGGAGAAGAGTATGTTTTCATAGATAAGTACGAAGTAATCATTCTATCTTTATGTCGCAAGAATAGCCTTTCACTCATTCGATTTAAAATCTATTTTTTCATAAATGACTTAAATACTAATGAAGAATAAGTAATGAGTTTTCAACTTCATAAGTGAATCCTCGAATCAAAGAATTTGTCTTTTTGCATGGAACATAAAAACAGAAGAAGCTTGAGGTACTGCTTCAATTATATAATTTTGAATCTTATTAGAAAAACCAGAATACTTGGAAGATCTATTTTCATAAATATGATTTCTTAAGTATTCTATCATATTAATATAATTTTCATAAAATCATTTTATAATAAGAGCAATATAATAAGAAATATAATTTGTCTTTCAGAAGCTAACCCGGTCAATCAAGGTTGTGTGGTGTTCGAATTAGAGTTTTTATAAAAGAGAAAATCCGGAAATAAAATAATTAAAGAATATCTGAATATAAACATAATAACTGAATGAGAACTTCAGCGAGTAAATTCTATTAAATTAAACTTTGTATGAAGTTTAAAGAATTGATTCTTTGTCAATTATTCCATAGAACTTATGCATCAAACATATAAAATGACGTTGCCATGTGTTTTACTTTCCATTTAGGGTACACATTCACTACACACCGCATACACAATAATAGACAATTAAAATGGAAAATAAGTGAAAAATGACAATCACTTAAAAAGGAAATAACGTGAAACTGTAATCTTACTCCATGCGTTAACTAATTGTGACAATACGACAAAATAGGCGCTAACTGTATAGACGCTTCAGAACTGTTAGAATTTAAAGGAAATCTTATTTCACAACCAGATCTAAGGTAAGAAGGAATAGATGGGAGCCTCTTATCACTTTTAAACAGGTTATCTTTTTCTACTTAGCTTTCTGCATCCAAGTGTTCCTGTTTCCGCAGCCACCTAATTTGTCAGTCGTTCTAATACCATGGTAGCAATTATAACTGATAAGATGATGCATTGATGATAGAATGATGATGATGATGATGAGTCGGAGGTGCATGTATGATGATGATGATGATGATATGATGATATGATGATGATATGATGATGATGATGATGGACTTTTAACATTGCTTGATAAATGAACAATAAAACATTAAAAATAAATCCATACAATAACCGATATAACAAATTACCCCTAAATCTCACCAATTAGAAAATCTCATATTTAAATAACAAAAATCAAAAACCTTGTCTTTGAATTTTAAAGCAAAAGATGTAATCAATTCTGCTTGTCCTGCAAAATTATTCTAAATATATATCTCGATTAATCACCCTTCTTTCCTTTCAGAAAGTTTAAAATAGATTTATGAAAATTCTCATTAATAAAGTTCTGAGTAGATTTCTAATACTTTATAAATGCAAAACTTGCTACTATTAATTTAATCTTTCATTACATCTGTACTATATATGGATAAACCTTCTAATCATATTACTATTATATAGTAATGATTGTATGAACCAAAATTTAAAATTTCAGAGTTTAATATCAGTAAAGAGAGAGCGAGAAGCATGGGTTGTGATAAACTTATCCCATATCTTAATTTAATAAAACCCTAGTATTACGCTAGTCATAAAAATGCATAAACAAACTGCTACAATACAATAACTTAAATCTACAATACAGAGAAAAAGATCACATATCAGAGCTAAGTTAAAGCATAGGCAGGATTTTTTTAGGGGGGGGCAAAAAAAGTCAGCAAAACATCCTACCAAAATCTTTTAAGACAATCTCGTACAATGAATTTAAGGAGTGTTGGGGATAAATAATAAAGAATAATTCTTACTTAAAACTCTCTCACAACTAATAAAAAATATAAAAAAAATACACTCAGGCATTGTAATAACTATTGACGCCCATCTTCTAGCTTCGTTTTCAGGTTTAATTACAACTCCAAACATACACATTCATATTATCATTATATTAATTTCATTATATTATTATTATGAATTATATATCTATTCATATTATTTATTATATATATTTATTTAGTATTATATATTATTAATTAAATAGTATATTATTATATGATTATCTATTAATATTAATTATTATTTTATATTATTATCTATTATTATTGAATTATTATTATATATTATTATTCTTTTTAATGATAATTATATATTATATATATTATTATTATCTATATTAATCAATTTTAAATGATTGATAAATGAAATGTAATAATTCGAAAAAATTTTGTTAAATAATACAATGGGGTTTTAGCAGTCTATAGTTTCCAATAACTTTTGATCTTATTTTCCCAAATTCAAATTAGTTTTGCACATAGGAATGCTGTTTCGTGTTCAGAAAGAAACAACAACATTAATAAATCATTATGAAAACATGCAATATATATATATATATACTATATATATATATATAATAATATATCTTATATTATCGAAAATACAATGTAATGATATATATATATATTATAAAATTCAAGACAAAAATATAGATATATATATATACTAATCGTATAATTATATATATATATATTATATATATTAGTATTATATATATATATAATATATATATAATAAAATAGATATAATTATATATATATAGTAATAATATCGTGCTTGTAGCAACATATTGGTCAATGTAAAAAAACACCATTCGCCAAAAACAATGTTAGATTATGATGCACTCGGGCGCAATACCTAAAAATGTTGGGCCAATAGAGCTGTTCTTCTCACTGCTGCTGTTATTGGTTCATCAACTATTCAACCTGGACCATATACAGTACAAGCTTGATCCTGTCTTTTCCTTCTATTAATGTTTCCTACTTCAGATAAAAAACGTTGCAAGGACGGAAATACCTAAACGACAATAAGAATCTACCGCGTAAGTATTCAGCACTTTCAGGCAATCGCTCACAGCGTCCCGCGACACCACGAGAAACTTAGCGGCAACATCCTCATTTCTTTCTCCTCAGTCACCTGTCATATAGATGCAATTCAAATATCTATGAATGAATCATTTTCGTAAAAGGGTTGTTTATAAACTATAGATAAAGTAAAATTCACTAATAGAGTGGATTTAAAATTATTATCATATTATTCTCAAAAACAAGGGAAATTCAAAACATTAAAGTAATCATACCTTCATGTAGTATGGACTTGTGTATATAATATATATATATATAATATATATATTATAGATATAAATTATATATTAATATACGTACTATTGATAATATAATATAAATAATATATATATAATATTATATATTAGTATATAATGTTTAACCCAAAAAACCTAAATCATGTTATTATCAAATACTCACCTAATGAAAATTAATGGCAGAGTTACAAGATGTAAGTTTTAAACAATTCGTGCAAGCCAAGAGCCATTGTGGGTATTAAATTCTTGTGCATATCAAATTCCATTATAGTGAATTAATACATTGATCATTTCCAATCCAACTCGCCATAAGACATTAGTGATTTAAACTTTGCTCCAATTCATGGATTGAATTAAACCATTGATCATTCCAATCAAATGAATCTCGGCCAATATTCCCTAAGATGAACTCTAAAACGTTTGAGGTACGTAAATAAAGAGTTCAAATAATAATAAAATAATAATAAAAACTAATAATCATATAATATAAATAATAATAATTATAAATTATATAAACTATAAAAAAAACATAATAGATATATAATAATAAATAATCAGGGTTATGATAGTAAGAATAATAATAATAATACATAAAAAATAAGAATAATATGACTATTATTATCAATGATGATATGGCAGTAACTCAATACGGATGTACATAATTTATTATTCTTAGCTTCTTTTCGATTACTCTTTATATCTACTTTGAAATATTATGGATCTGTGTACAAAATATCCTACGATAGATGATGTACCATAATGTGGTGTTAGATGATGTTCGTTTAGTTAATTGCATATTCTCTATGCATAAAATTTACTGATGACATTTTCTAATATAATTATTTATATAGCTTCTATTCACCCTGCTTTACCCTCCGTTCTTCAACAAGAATACTTTAATCTCATTTACAAATAGAGTAAATCCTCCTCAACCATAATAATAAAGGAATCCTTTAGTATAACTAAAAATCCGGAGGCACGAGAATCCTCCCTGTAGCGTCAATAATTATTTATTCTGTGTTGTCATATAGATTACTGCTCTGATATCCAATACTTTAACGGCCAGGCTACCGTATAGAATTCCACCTAATGTACTGTAGAAACCATTAGCTTCATTACAATTCCGCTTATGTAAGCTATAGAAAGAAGAGCTCAAGGTTACTCATAAATAGCATCATCATAGATTCAATACTAGAACCAAAACAGAAGTAATAAGCAATAAATAGCAACATAACAGGAAATGTTCAGAAGAAATTCGTGAATATAAAGTCACACAGAGAATTAAATAAAACCCTCCCCCGACCGCCAAAAGCCGACACTGCGCGACCTCTCTAAACCGGATAATTCTGACTCAAGTCGACGCAGAACAACCTTGAACCATAATAAAGTAGTGAATAACAGAAGAAACGAATGCCGTCGAAGTCGGCAAAATGAAAATACTTGATCGATATTAGAATTAGAATTGGAAAAGAAAAAAACAAAAAAAAAAAACAAACAATTCTCTTGAATGATCTCATCTGGGTTAATAAATATAATCAGTTAAATATCTTACAACATAAGTCAAAATAACATAATCATATATTAATCATCAGATTAGGTGATTAGCTAAACTCCCCCTGTCCCATAAAACCACATCGTGTTCTCACTTATCATTCTCCAAAGAGCCCCAAACCGAGTTCTATCAACAACAAAAAAAAAGCAAGAGGAGAAGAAAAAGCTCCCACAGAAAGCAGCACCTTGGCATGTCCATTCAGAACTCGAAAGGGAAAAAAAAGTTCAATATAAGGACACGTAAATTTAAATTTTAAATGTAATAAATAAATTTTTACTGGAAATTGATGAGTTTATTAATCTTCATAATACAGCTGATTAAAAAAATTATTAAGGCATGTAACGTACTCACGGGGATCAACATATGCTTGCTTAGCGCAAAAATACTTCTATAGGTTCTTATAGATATGAATTTATTTAATATTAAATAATTACCTTTTCATTGCATTTCAGAGTTGTTGGCAAACTTAAATCAACATACTAATATGTACTCATTAACAAAATAAACATGTATTTAATTATATCATTATATAATTATATATCATATACATATATATATAATATTATATATATATATTAATATATATATAATAGTATATACTATTAATATTATATGCACTTGCGCACACACACGTAGGCTATTTGTACAGGAATAGATTGCTTGCAATACCAAATACTAACGCGCGCACCAAACATACGCTGCTCGACAGAAACGATCTTTCGCACGCTCACCGACGCACGGTAGTCTAAGCAGCGACGACCAAACGTCAGGTAAGACAGAGAAAAACATCCTTTTCCCCACCAAAATCTGGAAACGTCTTTTTGTTTTAAAAAAAAAAATGAAGAACAAAGTTAATTAATAATCTTAAATACTGACAACTTTAAAACAGATAAAATATTTATTTGTAAATTACATAGCCCTTCATCTTAAATTTAAATATAAATCTCATTCGGTTATATACTTATTATTATCTATATATCTATAATATATATATATATATATTATATATATATATATAATATATATATATAATATAATATATAACATAATAATATATATATATTAATAATATAACTATATATAATAATAATATGCTGTGCGTAAAGACGCACACTGACGGATACAAACCCATCATCATCGACATACATTTAAAAGGTGAGAATATTGAAACTGCCAGATTGGCCAAAACCGTTAATCTCGTGTCCAAGACCGAAATATTCTCACTTCGACAACAATCTTAAACAGAAAAAATAGTGAGATAAAAAAAAAAAAAAAATTTGCTTCTCTTATTTTATGTTTATTACCGCAACATAAAATTATGGATTAAAATTATGGTTAATTAAGCAAAACAGGATCGATGCCTTGCATAAATTATCAATATAATGATTTTTTTTAATATAAAAAAAAAAAAAAAAGTAATCCAAAAAACCAATCAAATCTGACACTTCAAATTACTATATTTGCTGCATATTATAGATATAATATATAATTATATATTATATATATAAAATAGGAATATATATATTATAATATATATAACTAATAAATAATATTATATATATAGAAAATAAATAATATTATATAAATATATATATAATATTTATATAATATATATATATAATATATAGTATATATACTAAATATATAATATTATTATATATAAGCACATGTGTATGTGAATGGTACTGCATTGTCACCACATTGGTATGCCACAGTCATTTGCATGGTCAAGAACCATCATGATTTCAGCACAGCTCGGTTTCTTTGTTTCATATTCTTTGAAGAGATAACAGTTGAACCGAAGATAGCTCACGAACTAAGAAAAATCTTTCTTTCCAATATTTGTCTACTTCCCCTCGTTAAAAGAGAACGAATTGTTTTTACAAGAGTATTCTTCAACACATTTAAACTCTATACGTATATAAATTATCACTCATAACCATATTATAATTCATCAATAATTTATGCAACCCTACTATGAACCTCATCCATTTATCGTTCTGAAGTCTGAGCTAGTAAAAAAGAATCTTGCTCATTTACTAATGACAACATCGAGCTCTCCATTTTTCTTCTGCAAACACCCTCTCCACTCATATTTTAGATACTTCAATATAGCCCTTCACTCATAGAATCTTATCTCATACAATCTTTCCCAATAAAACCATTCTACTCAATTTTCAACTCACTATAACAGCCCACTACTCTCCCTACTAACTCAATTGACTCACCTTTATACAACGAGGCTCTTAAGAAACGCAATGTCAGTCAAGCGGATACCTTAGTACCTTTTCAGTTCCAGAGAGAGCGAGAAGGGTAGAAAGACCGATGAGAGGCCCAAACATTCTGAGAACCTTCTCCATTTAAAAATAGGAAGCTATCTCGTCAACTCAAAGGCGCTGATAACCTATCCTACGAAAGGACTATCTCGCCACACCCTAGAAGAGGGGGCGCTAAAAGAAGAGAAAGAGAAGGAAGTGAAAAAGAGAAGGGAAATAAAATTGGAAACTAAAAAAAATAAAAATGACCGGTCTTTAGGATTCCAAATAAGAGACAAGAAAAGAAAAAAAAAAACAAAAATAACCACACTCCTCGGCTGCAGAAGCGAACCCCAAAGGCCCCCCTCAAACGGTCTTTCAGAAAAACACAAGAGAGCACAGAAGATCCACTAACTTCGCGCAACACACTCACTATAGCTTTAAAGACTATCGAAAAAACCAACTTGTAGGTCGTGAAGCCTCCTTCCTAGGAAAGTAGCTTCCAGTGCAAAATTTTCATAGAACAAAGTTGAATTTATCATCCTCCTAGAGGTGTCAAAATATTCCTCCTTCGTTACCAGGAAATTAAAGTAATAAAAATTACTTTATTGGCAGAATTTGATCAGCTTTCCACAGAGCCAAATCCACTTGTAATTAACGAAGCTAGGCTCCGCAGGTTGCACCTTAAAAAGAAGGTATGACCCCCAAAACCTGTCCGCTCCCCCGCTCTTTAGAAGGAGGAAGCGACCGGTAGAGAGACGAGGAAGAAAATTTAAATCATAAAGAGAGGAGCGGGAAGCACCCCAGAGTATGTACTATATATCATCGCGTCCATACTGGTAAAGCGCGTACCCTCGAGACTGACACAATATACAGCGATCATATATATCAGTAATTATAGATAATCGTAAGCCAGCCCGCCAATACTCGCATCCAGCTCTCATAATCGTGAGCGCTATCCTATATATATCATATCATATAAAATATACTTATAATATATATAACAACAACCCCATAAATCACGGCACCCTCGAACTACCAGTTGAATTGTTGACTCTCGACATTCGGGTGGCATCTATTTAAGTCTTAAGCCAAACCCTCCCCCTTTAAAACACAAGCCACTGAAGCCCCAATTTCTTCGACTTTGCGGTCGAAGTCCCAATCTGCGCAAGTAGTAGTATAATCATAAGAATATAATATAATAATTAATATATTATATAAGATATCTTATATATATATACATCTATATATATATATATATATAAATTATATATATATATAAAGTACAGATAACAATATTTAGTAAACAAACGGAAATAGTGAGAAGAGGAACCAGAGAGTTTATTATGTTTTCTATGGAGAAAGAAATTTTTTGGGAGAGATCAGAAAGTATTTTGCTCAATTCATGCTATTTGCTGAGTGTAGTATCTTAATGATGAAGGATACAATACCAAACAAGAGTTTTATCAAGGTTTATGAGCTTTAACTGAAGGAAAAGAGAGTGAAATGATCTAGAAAATCACCTCGGTTTTGAGTCCTGAGAATTCCGAGAGACACCTTCCACCGAAGCTATAATAAATCTTTGGGAAATCAAATTAGTACGATCTCAAATCCTCCTTGTTTGTGATACCAAAATGCCAACAACGTCGTCTTGTTAAAATAGAGGATGTCCCCATGGTAGGTTTGTAAAGAAAGAACATGATGTATAATTATATTAGAAGGCGTTCGGAAGGGACAAGAGAAGAAAAGTATTTAATAGTAAGAGGCTAACGATTGGAAGTTAAAGAAAAAAAGGACTATAGTATTTTAGTCTCTTCTCCAAAATGACTAGTATTGAGTTACCTAACTGCTCAAGATAAAGTTGTTATAGATAGAGATTTGGTAGTCGATTTCACCAGCTGTATCTGAAACACTAAAAGAAAGCTACTGACAGTGGTGACCATTAAAATCACTCAAAATGATGATTTCACAAAAAGTAGATGACGAGAGAATGCCTTCCATTTTGGAGCTTAGATAGCAGAAAGTTTTTGGGTAGTCAGTAAAGCGTAGAGATAAATCAACAACTCAAGTGAATTTAGTCTTGCGTATTATATATATATATATATATATATATATATATATATATATATATATATATATATATATATATATATATATATATATATATAGATATATATATATATATATATATATATATAAAATTTTATATATATATATATATATATATATATATATATATATATATATATATATATATATATATATATATATATATATATATATATATATATATATAATTATATATATATATATATATATATATATATACATAGATATATATGAGTAAAAATAGCAGTAACAATAATACCCATAATTATTATAATTTTTAGCATGTCAATAAATTAAATCTAAGCCGTTATTCATTTTCTTGGGAAGAAATTTATATTGAATTGAGCTCCACCTCACTGTCCCTCATTGGGCCAACTATGAAGACCTTCCTAATGGCTTTCCACCCAAACAAATGCGGAAAAAAAAAACTCATTTTTATATTGTCGTTTGGCATGAAAAGAAGGCCTTGAATGCTCTTGCAATTGTTTTATAACTCATATAAAAATCTAGGCACGAAACCTGTACATTGGTAACTTGATATATATATATATATATATATATATATATATATATATATATATATATATATATATATATATATATATATATATATATATATATATATATATATATATATATATATATATATATATAGATAGAGAGAGAGAGAGAGTATATATAAATATAGTAGAGAGATCATTACATCAAAAGTTTTATCAGTTAAATGGACCAATAATTTTTAATCTGATATAAAAATGAAAGTAAATAGAATAGATAATAATAAATTATAAAACCAAACTTGTATAAAAAATAAAATTTTTTTTTTGCATAAAAACGATTAATATATATAGATATATATATATATATATTTATATTTAAATATATATATATATATATATATATATATATATATATATATATATATATATATATATATATATATATATATATATATATATATATATATATCCTAATTTTACCGGTAGATTGGGCATAGCTGTTAAGTATGGGGGTCAGAGAGTTAAACATAGAAAATACAAAACTGTGTGGAAAGACGAGCCACATTAGTTTTCCTCAAAGGAGAAGGTATGCGACTGGAGAGTTCAGTAGAGCAGCTTCCGTTGTAATAAAAAAGTGAAGCAAAAATGCTCGTCGGTCCGAAAGAGGATGGAAAAAAAATCAGCGAAAGCTAAGGAGTCGATAAGTTGCAAAGCCT
>JABUQX010135009.1:25000-35000 GCA_015478945.1 Trachelipus rathkii | reverse complement strand
TTGCACATGGAGTTTTTAAAAGATAAGTTCTAGTTTTATTTTATTTATTTTTTTTTTTTTATTATACAAAATCTGATTTTTTAATTAATTTTAGCACATTAAACTTTTTAACTTAGGTTTTAGCGTTTGATGAATTTTATCCCGATTGTTCTAGTTTTAATTTTTTTTCCTTTTCTTTGTCGTTTTTTTTTGGGGGGGTTGCGAATTTTTTAGTGTCGTACAACCTGACAGCAGTTTGAGTTTTATTTTTTTAATTTATTATACAAAATCTGATTTTTAATTAATTTAGCACATTAAACTTTTTAACTTAGGTTTTAGCGTTTGATGAATTTTATCCTGATTTTTCCTTTTGTTTTTGGCTTTTGTTCTTGTTTGTGTGTGTGCGTGTGTGTGTGTGTGTGTGTGTGAGATGGCAGATTTGCATAGATGCGGGCTTTCTATTGACTTCACCAACATCCGTGGCTTAAATTCCAACTCGGCTTCCGTTGAATACCACCTCTCTAACTCTAGCCCTAATCTTTTGCTCTTGTCTGAGACTCAGATGGCTAAGAATTCATCCTCTAACTCGTTTAACGTATCCAACTATAACTTATTTCATAATTTCCGTCTAAAGGGTGGAGTGTGCCTATGTTAACATTAACACTCCAGTAACACGTCTCGTGCTTGAATCACCTAATTTCGATGTTCTGTGGCTTTAAAAATCTTTCTTCCTTCTACTACAATAATCTGTGCTTCTGCTACTGTTCTCCTTAATAGAACAGATTTTCACGCCTGTTTTCGAATATCTTACTACTTCTCACGAGACTGTTATATCTTCTCATCCAAATACTGGGGTCCTCTATTTAGGGGATTTAATGTACACAACACTGAATGGTTGTGATCCTCTCATACTGATTTAGGTGGGAGGAGGCCGAATCATTCAGCATTCTTAATGATCTGAGCACCAATTAAAGAACCAACACACATCCCGGATCGTCCTAACCAATTTTTGAGCACGCTTGACCTATGTGCCACCATCTAGTCCTTCATAAATACACCACCTTCGCTCCTCTATTGGTAAATCTGACCACAACCTTTATCTCTTACCTTAATATTTCTCTCCAACAGCTCCATCCTGCCCCAAAGTAAATTCTTTTCTGGCACTTTGATCGGGCTGATTGGGGGGCTTTGCGCTGCTTCTACGCTAACTATAATTGGAATGACTGATTTTCTTCTGGTGACGCTTCGGCTTCTGCTGACAAGGTGGGAGCTGTAATCGTTGATGGATGTGAGCAGGTTTATTCCTTCTTCGACTAAATCTTCTCTCCTCATAATCCATGGTTGGATCTTGTTCTCGGGCCATTCAGGCTAGAGACAGCGCTTATCGGGGGTGGAAAAATTCTCGTTCTCCTATCACTCTCGCTAATTCTCATTCAGCTAGAAATCGTTGCAGGGATACTCTTCGACGAGCAAAGCGGACTTTCATCAAACGAAAGTGCGCTAACCTCCTGGTTCTCCTACTGATAAATCTTCTGGCCTCTTGCCAAAAACATCTCCAACAACTTCTGTAAATCTACCTTTCTCCTCTTATTCGATCTGATGGTTCTGTTAACTCTCCAACTGACAAGGGCCAATCTCTTTCGGCCTCTATTTCTCATCTTAACTCAAATCCTGGTCAGATTCTATCTTCCTCCTCCTTCTCCTCTCAGGTGCCCTATGCCTTGCCCGAGATTACATTTGATCGGGTGCATGGCTCCTGAAATCTAGAAGGGGCGGGTGGCCCGATGGCATTCCTCCCGAGCTTTGAGGGAGTGTGCTTCCGTGCTGGCGCCTCCTCTCGTTCGACTATATTCTATGCTCAATACTAGCACTTTCCTCAGTGTTGGAAGCGCGCATATGTCCAACCTATTCCGAAAAGGAACTCGCTCTGATCCTTCTAAATTATCGCCCTGTTAACCTGTATTCTCTCTAAGATCTTTGAAACCCTTCTCAACTCTCATTTCTAGACCATCTGGAATCTCATTCCTCTTTCCGATCGCCAGTACGGCTTTCGGCGCTCGAGGTCTACTGGTGATATACTTTCCTCTATCTAACAGATTTATGGTTTTCCACCCTGTGAATTGATGTGAGATTCTGCGCAGGCGCTTGACATATCCCAAAGTTATTTGACCGGGTATGGCACGCGTCACTGTTTCCAAGCTCCCCTCCTTTGATTTCCTCCTTCTCTTGCTTACTTATGTCTAGCTTTCTTTCTTCACAAATCAACATCGGCTGTTGTTGATGGGGCGACTTCTTCTTTCCTTCTTTCTGTCATTATGGTGTTCCTCAGGTTCTGGTCTTATCTCCTCTACTTTATTCCCGTTTTCACACGATCTTCTCGTCTGCACATCTAACTCTATCCACTCATATGCCATGACTCGACCCTTCATTCTTCTTCAATCTCATTTCAATTCTGCTCCTTCTTTTACTTATAGATTGCCTTCTCGTCTTAATCTTTCCGACTCCATTCTCGCTGATCTGGATAGAATTTCCGGGTGGGGTCGTCGCACCTTGTGAAATTTAATTCTTTAAAAACCCAACTTACAAATCTCCTCTAAGACACCTTCAATCCTTTCCTATCTCTTCAATTGTTCTCTCTGTGGTTCTCCCACACAATATAAACATCCTTACCTTAACATAAACAAAAAAATGTCTTGGAAACCAAACATCACAACGGTCTAGGGCGGCCTTAAAGAAATTGGGAGTTCTGTTTAGACTGCGTGACTTTTTTTCCTCTTCACAGTTACTTCAGTTATACAAGTGCTCATCCGCCCTTGTGATGGGAGAAAAATGCTCTATAATCTGGGGCCAGGTTTCCTCACCCGGTTTTTGGATAGGGTCGAGTCAAAGGGCAAGATCATGGCAACCGTCCTGTACTTTAGTTCACTTAATCTTCTATCTTTGCGGGCGTGGATGTTGGTGCTTTATCTCTTTCTATAGGTACTGCAGCGGCAGGTGCTCGATTTCAATTGCGTGCGCCCCTGAAGATTCTCGCGTTAGCAAGCAGTCGGCACATGAGAAGCCTGTGCTGATGGGTTGGCAACCCAGACTAGGTTCGCTGGGTGGCGCTCTTCTTCCTGCCACATCTTGTGAATCTTCTTCCATCTTCTGTACTCCACCTTAATCTCCCCACTTTTAAAGCCCGTGCGTCTGTGCTCATTCGCGTAATTTGCGTTAGTTGAAATTTTGTTGAGTGTAACACCCTCTCCTTGAATGGGCTTTGCTCGTGAGCGGTGGTGATAACTGTAAAAAAAAAAAAAAAATATATATATATATATATATATATATATATATATATATATTTATATATATATATATATATATATATATATATATATATATATATATATGTGAGTTTATACATATGTTTGTCTATCTATATATATATATATATATATATATATATATATATATATATATATATATATATATATCATTTTTGTTCCCATTATTAGCATCCCTGTGGATGTGATATAAATAACGTATCCATTCACATTCGCATCCGCGGATGGCTATAAACTTCATGACCGCATCTGGTGTACGCAATTTGACATCCGATCCACTACTGATATATATATATATATATATATATATATATATATATATATATATATATATATATATATATATATATATAATATGTAATATATATATATATAATTTCTGCTTGGGAATATAAATAAATAAAAATAACTGGTGTCTACTTCTTTACAACATTTAAGAGGCTAATAATAATAAGGTATAAGACATATTCTATAAGGTATAAGACATATTCTTACATACGCTCACATCAAAGACATACACACAAATACCCTTAAGAGTTTCTTTTCATTGAAATTAAATCAAATGAAAAACAAATCAATAATACCAATAATGGTAATCCCTTTAAAATTTAATATATATATATATATATATATATATATATATATAGCAGTTATATAGTATATATATATATATATATATATATATATATATATATATATATATATATATATATATATATGGTTAAAAATTTCAGGGGCTAAAGTGATCCATTCAACCTCCGCGCACAGAAACTACTTTACTTTTTTGGTCATTGAAGAACATATCAACCAATTTCACCCACTACTACGTATCTGGTTTTGATGAAAATTGGTGTATAGGGTCATTTTACCTTGTAAAGCTACTGGTTTAAAATATAAATGTTCTTGCAACGAATATATTTGAGTAATGGGGTTCAAGCTTTTTGGGGGCTCACCCATTTAATTTCGCGGGCCCATATTTACTTTAATTTTCAAAATAAATCAAACATATTATATATATTTGGAAAAAGACTAGACGCATCTAGTGATGGTAATATTTTGATTCTAGAATGAACAAATAAAAAGTTCCCCCATTTTAAAAATTTCCCCATCCCCCCCCCTGGCGAAATCCTTTATATATATATATATATATATATATATATATATATATATATATATATATATATATATATTATTATATATATAGTTATATATACATATTATATATATATATACATATTATTATTATTATTAAGGTTATTGAGTTATTATTATTATTATTATTATTGGTTATTATTATTATATATATATTATTACATATATTATTATTATTATTAAGTTGTTATTGATACATATGCCATATTATTGTTATATACAATATTATTATATACATATATATATATTACATATATATATATATATATATTATAAATATATATTACATATTATTATTATATATTATTATATGGTTACATTATTGATTATTATATATACATATTATATTATATATATATATATATATATATATATATGTATATATATATTATTATATATATATTGTATATATATATATATATATTATGCATACATACATATATATATATATATATATATATATATATATATATATATATATATATATATATATATATATATATATATATATATATATATATTTTTTTATAAATAAAAAAAAATTAAAATCAATAATGTCTACAGAAGTAAATCATGCAATTTAATTTTGGATTTCGATGTGAATTTCCGCCTTCGATCGATGACTCCTTCAAAAGCAGATGTTGTAAGGCATTACCTATTTGTTATGAATAGAGAACAAGTACCTTCAAAAGGTTTGGTAACCGCTAAAGATGGTTATAGAAGTTTTGCAAAGGACGTGGAAGCCATTTGCTTTCCAGCAATAATACTATGAAGGAATAGTTTTAAGAATTCAAAGACTTACAGAATCAGATTTGAAACTAAATAAGACTCCACAAAGCAGACGAAATGATGACTTCAAAGCTGTAGTAAAGTCATATGATAAGATGTTTCACATTTGCACATGCAATTGTTATGATAAAAAAGTCCAAAGAACTGATTCCAGATGCATAATTAGAATACCTATTGTCACAAGACGGGATTCCAATCAGTAAATAAGCGTGACAATCCCCGGAATTCTTTTTATTCAAAACAAAAAAATAAAATAGAACCAATTGCCTACAGTGCAATTCACTTCACAGATCTCAAACTCAGATGCAAAAATATTATAAATATTCTCAAAGTCTTTTAAAATCCCAAATCACATTTAAGTCATAAGTAGACTTCAATGGACAATCAGTATATAGTCCCTCACTTGTAATTCGCAAGTCACTCTTTAGCGTATTGTTTCTGAAATAGCTTGCAGCCACTCACAATATCTTCTGATGACTTCAGATTGAATTCAGAATATATCTTCTCCAATGATTACAGGATGGTCCAAATATAATTCCTTACAAATGGACTCAATATTACTTCCAAAAATAGTTCTTCTCAAGTCGTTATGAATTCTTTTAGAAGTAATTTCCTTTAAGTGAACACTAGTCCCTTTAAACACTCTCTCTAAATATAATATTCTTCTGATGAAATATTCCACGTAAATTAACATCCACTAGAAACTAGGCCTCCTGATAAAAATCTTTCGTAAGAGAGTTTCAACAGACACGAAGTCTTCCAAAGGTGTATTTCGAACGAGAGATAGAACCCCAAATGATAGAACCCCACACCGCGTGTGGGAACTAATTAACTTGTATTTATATACTTTTACGGTATCCAAGATGTCAAGGTGTGAAGTTACTTCGGGCACCTTTTTTCCCACGGAATTATTTTATTTCAAAAAAGAAATCTTAATAAAAATTATTCTTAAATATCAATCTTGCAAAATAAATAATATTTCCAAATCTTCGTAAAATAATTCCAAATAAAAATCGTTCTTAAATTAATAATATTTCCCAATAATAAAATTTATCCGCTCTTCTTCGTGGAGCTCAGAATTTTGATTATAATAATTCTTTTAATGCAGCACACGCCCCTGAGAAGGAAAACCTCGTAGATCAAAAAGAAAGGAAAAATCAACTAGGGCCAATTGATAAAGCAGTAACAGGTGCGAGAAGAAGGACGCAAGAAAAATTGGAAAGCCTTAGTGGTAAAACTGTTGTAAGTCTTGGGAGGGGTAGGGGTTGTTTTAGTAGTAGTAGTACACAAGGCGGAGAAATTTGTGCAACTTCAACCAACATAGGAATAAACTTTGATGTTATAGAGGAAGATACTATGGAAAAGAAAAGAAAAGCTGAAATGATGATGAATTTCTTCCAGAATTTGAACTTAGAGAAAATACTCAGAATAGATTTAGGTATAATAATTTAGCAATAACAGCTGACAGGTATCGTGTAAGCTACAGGGCAATTGCTGCTATTGTGAATGCAGCATTAAAGGATATGGGAATATTGAATGAAAGCAATATGTTGGATAGGAAAAAGGGAGAGAAAACGTGTTGGCAACACGAATGTCATCAGAATGCAATTAGAAAACTCTAACATTGAATGCATTGGATTCGACGGCAGAAAAGATCATACTAAAACAAAAGCTGGAACTGAATATGAGGAACACTATGTTATTGTCAGAGAACCAGATGATATTTACATGACTCATGTTACACCAGATACTGGCAACGCCAAATATATTACTGATGAAATAATAACTTTCATAATTGATTCTAATAGCAAAAACTCCCTTAAAGCAATTCTTTGCGATGGGACTCCAGTTAAGAGTTCCGGAGTTTTGAGAATGATTGAAATATATATATATATATATATATATATATATATATATATATATATATATATATATATATATAAATATATATATATATATATATATATATATATATATATATATATATATATATATATATATATATATATATATATATATATATATATATATATATATATATATATATATATATATATATATATATATATATATATTATTTTTATAGTTATTATACATAGATAACTAAATATATATATATATATATCTATATATATATATATACACTGCATGTATATATATATATATATATATATATATATATATATAGAAAGACAGGTACTGTGGTTATTTGTCTTTACAAATAGAACTTCTATTCAGGCACGTATTCCAGTCAATTGATGAACAAACATCAGGCCTAAAAACATTTAAGGATATCATTGGGAAAAAAATTGAAGAAGATTTAAATAAACTGGAGATTGTTAATTTTGAACGTGTAAACAGCACCCTTAAAGAGATCCCCGAAGATATCGTTAAACAACTTAGCACTGACCAAAAATATTTGTATGAAATGTGTATTAGTATAACATCAGGGAATATATCGCCATCATTAGCCAAGAAATCTCCAGGCACCCTTCATCATGCCAGATGGCTAATAAAAGCAAACAGGATCTTATGGTTATACGTTTCTGCACAACTTCCAAGTAAAGCTCTTCAAAATCTAGTAAATATGAAAATGAAAGTTTACGCACCAGGTGGTTTTGGATAAATCTCATCCAAAGGCAACTGATGGAGCGCGAAATTTTTGGTACCTGATGTGCCTACTTAAAAACGTAGACAAAAATCATGCAGTGATTATGGAGCGTGTACTAAAAAACAACTCATACTTTGCTCATCCTGAGAATATATTACTTGCTATGCTAGTAGACACTAGAAAAGAGATAAAAGATTTAGGTATTCAGCGTATTATTGAAGCAAGAAAGAGGGATACCACGGCAAGAGTTTTTGAACTGCCAAAAACACTAAACTTTAATGCAGATGATTATTCAAACATGATAGATTGGGAACACGAAACAGTTACCGAACCATCTGTTGTAAAGAACTTAACAAATGTCGATTTTTCGAAATATAGTAATTGACCCACTTAAGACTATTTTGTTTCCATGCAACAGCCACGGAGTAGAACATGCAGTACATCTAGTAACACAAGCTTCAGAAGTAAGAATTGGATATGAAGGCAGACACGAGCATATTTTGAATGTAATTCAGTCCCGAAAAGAACTTCCGGAATTCAACTATAAAGGACAATGGACTAATATCTAATTACAGAAATATAAAAAGGTATATATATATATATATTATTATATTATGTTAAAGATATTATTGTTATTGGTTATACATATATTATTATTTATTATTATTATTGTTATTGCTATATATATATATTATATATATATATTATTATATATATATATTATATATGTACATATACATATAGTTATATTATATGTTAGATATATACATATACATATATATATATATTATATATATATTACATATTATTATTATTATATTATTATTATTATTATTATTATTATATTATTACATTATATTATTATTAACATATATACATATATATATTATTATTATTACATATTATTATTATTATTATATTATTACATATATTATTATATAAAGAATAGCATATAATTATTATTATTATTATACATATTATTATTATTACATACATACGTATATTATAATTATAATATTATATTATTATTATTACATATATATTATTATTATTATTATTATTATATTATTATATATTATTATTATTATTATTATTATTATTATTATATATATATATATTATTATTATTATTATATATATATTATATATTTATAAATTATATATATATATATTATTATTATTATATATATATTATTATATATTAATATTATTATTATTATTATTTATATATATATATATATATATATATATATATTTTCTACAGTTGTCACTACCCATCACGTACGTTCAAGGAGGGGGTGTTGTATGCCTCAAAAGTTATTCATCGAACGCAAATTACGCAGATGAGCACAAAACGCAGGCTTTGAAGTGCGGGAGATTAAATTCAGCAGGGAAATACAGAAGATGGAAGAGAATTCCAGAGAACAGAAGTTTCTGGAAAAAGGAAGAACCACAACGAATAAACATAGAATTGCCCATGTTCACACAAAATTAATGTGCCGACAACGAGCCCATTGTGCAACGAGGACGTCGTAAATGTGGTGGTAAGCGAGTGACAATTTCTTCGAGCACCTGCCGCTGCGGTACCTATAGAAAGGAGATAAAGCACCAATATCGCGCCGCAAAGATAGAGAGTCAAGTAGTGGAAAATACGGAATAGTTTATAAGCATTTTGGGCTTTGACTCGATTCTTACCAAAGCCGGGTGAAACCAGAGCCCCCCCGATATGAGAGCAGTGAGCCACATACAAGGGCGATGAGGCCCTTGTAAGGCTGGAGGCCTGAGAAGAGTGAAAAGTCTCGCAGTTCAAACAGAACCCAGTTGAGACCACTAGCAACCGCCAGATGGGAGGTTTCAAGACATTTTTTTGTTTATGTTATACTAAGGATGTTTATATTGTCAACAGGAGAGACGAGAGAACAGTCAAAGGAGGGGGAAAGTTGAAAGTGCTTTTGAAAGGATGAGTTGAAATATGAACAATTAAATTTCACAATTTTGAGACTTCTCAACTGGGAAATTCTATCCAGATCATCAAGAATAGAATCTGAAAGATTAAGCCGAGAGGCAATTCTAGATGTAAAAGAGGAAGCAGAATTGAAATGGAGTTGAAGAATGAAGTGTCGAGTCATCGGCATACGAGTTGATAG
>JABUQX010135009.1:17500-20000 GCA_015478945.1 Trachelipus rathkii | reverse complement strand
CTTGGCGTGACACAGTTGCTAACTGTAGTATTGCTAGGTTTTAATGTTTGGGGGAGGAGTTGCATCGAAAGGGGATAACCAGAGTTATGTACTAAGTTGGAGTGAGTATGATAATATGTTTAAGTAAACACAGATTACTAAGTTCGATTAAGCCTAGTGTTGTTAGGTAGGTTAGTTTGTTAGGGTATGATATCTTTGAAGGACATGACTGAGTTATGTACACGTTCATGTAATTTTGCTTAAGTTAAATTTGTTATTTAACGTAAATGAAAAATGTAAATGTGAAAAATATCATGTCTTTGATAGGTTGGACACATTGTTAATTTAAGCATTTATTCGTAGTTCAGGGTGTTTAGATCTGTTAGGTTATACTAGCTTTGTTAGAAAATGACAAGTTTTGTAAGATATTACTGTGTTAGCTGTTGATTCTGTGTTAGAGACATGGCCATTAGGTTAAGTGTTTTGCTGAGTAATGTTAGATTTGGTAGAGCATTTTGTTAATGTCAACGTTTATTCATAGTTCAAAATGATGTTATATTTGATATGCAAGATACTTTGATGAAGGCAGCCACAATTCATAGTTCAAGATGCTGGTATCTTTGATAGGTTGAATACTTTGTTAAGGGTTTTGTTAGATAATACTGCTTTAGCTGTTGATGATATTTTGGAAAAGTAGGATAGGTTGAATTTTCCCATGTAATGTATAAATAGGTTGAGAACTTATTCGTAGTTCCAAATTTTAATGTCTTATTCATAGCTCCAATTATTCACCTATTCATATGTTAGTTACGAACTGCTAAGTTACGTTATTAGGTTAGATAGGGTCTTGGTATGTTATTTGGATATATATAATGACACATCCTTGTTCGTGATAGCATTTTATTCTAATCTAGTGAAATTTTATGAAGAGCGGTTGTACCGATAATTTGGCAACATCGCTTTGTTTTTAAAGAAAAACTTATGAAATAACTTTGTTGGTCAGTGTGATAGTTATGTTGGATCATGTTAAATTTTTGCTAAGTTTTGTTAAATGTTACTATGATAATGTAAAAATAACACTAATTTGTTATAACACTGTTGGAGAAGTGAAAATAGGTTAAGTTTTGTAAGATGATGTTAGCTATTTACAAATATTATGCATTAACATTTTCTAGGGTCCAGGCCTGAACTTCAGAATGGTGAAAATACATCAAGGGTATTTTATTACTATGAATATGATTGCAGGTTATTTATAGCATTTCTTGATCCCTGGTTCCTGAGTATTTTTCACCTTGTGCGGTGCTCTGTTTGACCTTACGCCCGAGTGTGAGCTGGAGAGCCTGAGGAGTACTGACGCGTGGACAGCAGAAGTATTCCCGGGTTCTTCTTTTAGCTCATGGCTGAAAATATTGTGGCCTTTCTATATGGTATATATATATATATATATAGCAAAGAGTATATATATATATATATATATATATATATATATATATATATATATATATATATATATATATATATCTATATATATTTTTGTATATATATATATACCTCTTATCAAATATGTTTATTCACCATCCGTAACTGTGATTGGATGCAATTGAGCCAATCACAGAATCTATGCTGTGACGTCATTCACTGAGACGATTTAAGAATAAGGGATTTGTTGTTAGAATGATTAGTTTTAATATAAGTTCTGATGCGTGAATATACTCAATGAAAAATAAAAACATTATACAAATTAATAAATTGTTACGTCATGCAAAGAAATATAATAGTTTATCTGCAGCCTACAGACGAATACGAACTACTACTACTACTACTACTACTACTACTACTACTACTACTTCTACTACTACTACTACCAAAGCTATAACTGTTATACGAGTGAGATCATGGAGTATTCGATCTCTAGAACCCTTCTTGCATAGTGATTCTGATGTAACATACATTACGGCAAGTCGACCACGTTTTGCTTCTGGTTCCGCACACCCTCAACTCAGGCTTCAATATATATCTTCCGACGGTACATTATTGACTGACTCTAACCTTCTGCTAGGAATACGATTTTATTGCCATTATTATTATTATTATTATTATTATTATTATTATTATTATTATTATACATATTATTATTATACATATTATTATTATTATTATTATTATTATTATTATTATTATTATTATTATTATTATTATTATTATTATTATTATTATTATTATTATTATTATTATTATTATTATTATTAAGTTAATTTCATAAAAATTTGTATAATTTGAAAAACAGTAAAAGAGTTATACTAAAAAGCAGTAAAAAGATAGGCTGCTTGCGCCATGCTTTACTGTTTACTGCTTTACTGCTTTGTTGCTTTAGGGTCAAGAAAAATAATTTTTATTAAAAATTTTAACAACTTTTTTTCTAGAAACAATGCTAAAAATATATAAAATGTTTTTCAGAAACAAATGTCTTTAAGAAAGGTATTAATATCATCAAATGCACGAGCACTCCTCTTAGTAAAAT
>JABUQX010135009.1:0-10000 GCA_015478945.1 Trachelipus rathkii | reverse complement strand
TATATATTTTTATTTATTATTTTAATTATATAGTATATATATTTACTTTTATATTTAAGATATTTACAAATATTAAGGAACTACTTAAATTTGGCAACCTTGAAATAGCGCCCTTTCCCTCTTATATTCTTCTGCCAAATACAAGAGCAGTCGACTGCAACAACTAATTGTTGTTATAAGTTTTTAACAAATATAACAAAATCGAAGCACGGTTAAAGCAACCTTACAGAGTAAGCTTACAAACCACCTGTTCCGGTGTCAACTAGCAAAGCTTACCGTAACCTTATCATAAGCTTAAGGCTTGTCATTTTCCCCTTACGGCAACCTTTCATCCGTATCACGGCAAGGGTACGATAAGGTTTTTGGAAGCTTAAATTGCTATCTGGGTATATATATAGGTGGTAAAAATTTTTTTTGAGTTGTGTGGTAAAATTTTTTCTTTATATTTATATTTACATATATATATATATATATATATATATATATATATAATAAAGGCTATATATATATGCGTGCGTGGAAAGAGATATATATTGTTTTTTATATATATATATATATATATATATATATATATATATATATATATATATATATATATATATATATATATATATATATATATATATTACATATTTTTTCTGTTGTGTAATTTTTATTTATATATATATATATAAATATAATATAAATATATATATATATATATATATATATATATATATATATATATATATATATATATATATATATATATATATATATATATATATATATATATATTTTTTTTATTTTTTATAAATATATCTCAATTTGGTGTAGTCAGTAGGACTAAAGGTATTAAAATTTTAATATAATTTAAGTAGTAGGGAGCCAATACGAGAAGGCTCGGTAGTAAATGTCCCAAGGGTCAGATCGACCTACCACTCCTGAAAGATCACCACTTAGTCCCCCGGAGACCCCGGTATCAGTAGCTACACAGCAACACACACATACACCACCACACACACCTACATTAGTGTCAGAAAATCCTTTAAACATGACGGGAGAAGACGAACGTAACGAGAGAGAAAATATGACGGCAGTAAATGTGAACCGACTTTTTATGTCCAAGATTAAGATCCCAATTTTGGATGGGCCCCCACAGATCGGTGCCGCATCCACTGGTCCCCATGTGAACTCGTGGTTGAAAATACTCGAGCACAACTTTGCCCAAGAAGGGATAACCAGGGACCAAGAAAAAATAACTTGCGCACTTGTACATATAAGCGCAGATGCAAATTCTTCAGCAAGAATAGCGCTAGAAGCAACCCCAGAGCTCTCTGAAGCAACTTCTTACGATGAATTTAAGAAGATACTACTTGAAAATTTAGCACCCTTGACGTCGTTTCGCGTTTGGGAGGTATTTGAAGAATTTTCAACGATGAAATTGGGTAAAAGTTCGACCCTATCGACCTTTTGTCACAAGCTAAGAAGACTGGTAACAGAGTTCTCTGAAGAACTCGAATTGAGATATGGTATAATAGTGAGTAAAGAGATGAGAAGAGTATTATTATGGGGTAACACTTATATGAAGTTCACAGATGCAAAGACTAAAGAGAAAGTGGCAAAGATCTTTACAAAAGAAAATACAGCTTCTGAATTGATAAGTAAACTTAGTGCAAAGAAAGTAGATAATAGACGAAGAGCTGATGATAAAATAAGCGCGATAGGAGATAATTTTGAAAGAGGGATAAAGAGAAATGAAAATAGATTTGACAACAGAGGTAATAGACCAGCCAGTTCAGCAGACAGGTACAGAAAACCTGGCAACAATTGGCCAAAAGATTATGACCGCAAATATAGAAGAGGTAATTATGATCCTCATTACAGTAAGGATCACAGGTATCCCAGGATGAATAATAATAATCCCGGTTCTTATAAATACAAGAACAATAGACCTAGAAGTAGTAGTAGGCAAAGGCCACGATTTAGAAGTACAAGCCCTATGCCGAGAAGACCACAGACATGGTCAACCAACAATGAAGTAGGAGATGATTCAACACCCACGAGAGGGGTACGTTGGAATAAATTTAATAGGTCAAGGAGGGGCAGCAGTTCCCCCAGTCCGAGATTCACTCCTGAGAAGGGAGCAAACCTAAAAGCAAATCGCAATGAGTATAAGGTAAATAAAGTGTCAGATGCAGTAGCTTCTGGAGCTGGAACTCCTCCTGTGCAGAATAACAGACGGACACATCGTTCACTCTGAGAGACTCATATGAAGAACCGTCCAGTTCACAAGAAGACTCGGACGAAGCAGAGTATATTAGGAATAATATACACAAGAACTGTAAAATATTGGAAAAAAGTGAGCCACCCAACAAGGGAAAAGGCGATCAGAAGATGGTAAGAAAGCTAACTCATCGTACAATAAGTGAAAGCGGTACAGACAGTGAAATGGTGGAGCTTAATAAAAAAGAGCAGTGTGCTAAGGTACAGAACAAAGCTTTTTTAGAAAAGACAAGGCGTCGCGTATGCGCGCCCCAAGAGTAGGTAATCTATTCAAGGAAGCACCACGCGGCAGAGTAGCTTCAAATATGGATGATAAGACACCATTGCCGCACAAAGTGTGTAATATTGGGCACGCGGAGCATAACAATTTCGCACCGCACCGCACCAGAGTCGCCGCATATTATTTAAATTGTAGTATTTTAAGCAATAATAATAAGTTTTATCATAAAGAACGAGCTTTTATCGACTCAGGTTCGTCCCTTAACATTCTTAAATACACACACTTTAACGATTTAGAAGGTAGTTTTGATTTAATTTCTAAAGACATTAAACTTAATTTAGAAAGTATTACCCAGGGTGTAATACAGGTGTACGGAATCACCACACTTACATTAGAAATAGCTAATAGAACTTGTCAGTTTAAATTTGTTATAGTAGGAGATAACTGTGATTTCGAAGGTAATCTCATTTTAGGCTGTGATATATTGTCACAGACACCACTTATATTCGATTTTAAAGATAGGAAGTGCTATTTCAAGGAGGAAAGTAGCACAGGTTTAAAAATAGATATAAATAATCCGATACCTTTAATGGTAGATAAAAAGGTAAAATTATCCGCGAAAATGGTGGACAAGGAATGTTCCAACCAACGATCGAATATAATCTGCGAAAATAGGACATCAGGAACAACGGAGAATCGCTGGCAGCAACGGAGGAAGAAGGTAAGACGTCGTAGACCGAACAAGAGATCGGGCCGATGCCATAGTAATTATAACTATGCCCGTGCAGAGCAATGGCGACAACAACCGAATCCTGTATGGCAGAGAGGCAGAAGATTTAATCGATATAATAATAGAAAGAACTGGCAAAGAAATAACAGAAATAGGCGCATAAGGTATAGAAATAGGCGCAGAAACAAGCGCAAAAATAAAGGCTGGTACCAAAATACCAATAGGTACTCAAGAAACAGCCAAGATGATGCCGAAGACTGGTACGAAGATACCGGTAGAGGGATGTATAAAAGACCGCCTCGAACTCAAATGGATGATGTTTTTGAAGGTGACTTGTATTGTTATAAAGTCTCGAGAACTCCGGATCTATATGTAATCCGTGAGGAAGATTCAGAAGAAGAATCAGACACCCTTGAAAAAGACTCTGAAAGCGATGTCCAGAGTGACGAAAATCTCACTCATATGGAGCACGCGCTCGAAACGGCAGATATGATGCAGCGCACTGGCAAATGTACAGATGAAGACTCATACACATCCTATGATGAGAATGAGCATAATGGTCAATCATCTGATTCAGATTTAGAAAATAATTATAGTGAGAATGAGCACAGCGCTCACATGTTAGATTATAAGGAGTTTACTCCTTATCCACCTGATCAAACAGTACTTTTCGATCATGGTGAAGAGAATTATGAAAATAATTCTGAAGTAATTGATCAGCACGGTTATGATCAGAACTCTGACCGTTGCAATAGTATTAAAAGAAAATTTGCCAGAAACCCCAACCGTAGTTGGAAGAGAAAGTATGATTCCTCCAATCATAGAAAATATTCTGAAAATAAAACTTTGGTTGATGGTGACGACACAGTACGGTACCGCACCGCACCATCCAATGCTCAACAACATACACCGGATTCTCATAGATATTCAAATTGGTATAGAGATACTAAGGAACGGGCGCCGAAGTACCTCAATAATGCCAAAACGAATGGAAAAAGAACCAGGAATGGTAAAAGGGCTAGAAGATGGAAGAGTGACGCAACCCGCACTGAAAACTCAGCCATTCAACACACTCAAGATGTGGAGTGCTTGCAACCATCATATATGCACGCAAACACTCTGCACCCGCTAAAAGGTCAGTATAGCGGTTCAAGGCCTAAAACTAAAACCACACAACCCGTGTGTACGCCAATGGTACGTAAGGCGTCTAATACCACAACATCACACATAGGTGAACTCGAGTGGAATCAAGCTAGTACTGATGCAGATGCGAACTTGGAATTGATCAGCCAACAAGCATCAAACTCAACTACAGGTTTGAACTACAAGAACAATCACCACAAGACACATCATAAATTTAAAGATAAAAGATGTGCAGTTGAACATACTTTGTGGAATGACAGTAAGGAAGAGAGAGATACATGGGTCCCAGAGTCCGTCAATGATCGTCAGTCATTGCACTCGATTGGGAAGAGCTTAAAGACCTCAACAGAAGTGACTGTAGCCCAAAATTCTCGATTCCAAACTGACATGAAACAACATATGTCTCAAGCAGATAAAGAGAGAATAAAAGAAAAGTTGTTGGTAATAAATAATAATGGTAAAAACTTAGATAAATACACACCTGAAATAAATGGAGAACCTTATCTATACGAAGATACAGATACAATGTGTATAGTTAAACTTAATAATAATAAAAGAATCATACCTAATTATAAGTATATCTTAGAAGCTAAAATTGAAGATGAAAAAGCGCAACAATTACCTGACAACAGTATGGTAATTACAGTACCAACTGATGCCTTTAGAGGTAGCGCAGCCATCTTTATACGGAGTACTTTATCAAATGTGAAGAAAGGTAATATAATTATAGAGCTGATTAATTTAGGGAGCCGCCCTATTGAAATAATGAAGGCATAACAACAGCATATCCAGTCTTGAGAAGAAATCATACAGAAATAGAAAGAGTCAACGCCACACGCAATACCATGATGAAGCAGATACACACACAGACTATGCAAGAGTCCAGAAAAGATTATAAAAAGCGGAAGATACCCACAATAACAGAAGGGTTATCAGAAAAGGAATTATATATGACATATAAAGAGATATTGACGAAAGATGAAGAAAAGTATCGAGTGTTACAACGACCTGAGGAACTTGAAAACATTATTGATTTTCTCATGAAAAATAGAGACGTTGTGGGACTGGCAGATGACCCCATAGGGCAGTTCCCCAACTATCAATTTAAATTAGAACTAGATGAGAAATGCCCAAAGGTCCTGTACACTCCACAGTATCAGCAACCCAGATCTTTCGTGAACGATATTAATACCTGGACAGAGGACCAGTTGAGGAAGAACCTGATTGAACCATCAGTGTCCCCTCACAGTAGTCCATTGCTAGTGATACCCAAGAAGTCTGGAGGCCGCCCCAGGATTTGTGTCGACTATAGGAAGATCAATAAATGGTCAATAGGGTCCTATACCCTTCATTCAAGATACGGTGAACTCACTAGGACGAGCTAGTATATTCAGCTGTGTCGACGTTCTCGATGGCTTTTATCAGATTTCGTTGAGCGAAGAGAGTAGACCCCTGCTAGCATTTAGAACCCAGAGAGGAGCTTGGCAGCCCCGAGTTCTGCCAATGGGCCTGAAACAATCGCCCGCTGTGTTCAGCAGAGTAATGAGTCTTGTGTTAAGTGGATTGCTAGGCATAGATTGTCTCTCATACATTGACGATATAATAATATACTCTCAAGATGTACCTTCTCATTACAATAGCCTATCAAGAGTTTTTGATGCACTGAGGAAATGTAACTTCAAAGTTAAATTGGAGAAATGCCAATTTTTCAAGAAAGAAATTGTCTTTTTAGGAGGGTTACAGTAGACCCTGAGAAGCTGAAAACTTTATCGAAAATAAGAACACCTGCTAGTGTGCCAGAGGTACGCTCGGTTTTAGGGTTCTTCGGCTTTTTTAGAACTCTTATGCCCGATTTTTCAAGTGCCGCCGAACCACTAACCAAACTACTCAAGAAAAAACAAGAATTCGTTTGGGGAGAGGAACAAGAAAGATCATTGAGCAAGCTAAAAGACTTACTGTTAGCAAGATCAATCGTACAATATCCAGATTTTAACAAAGAATTTATAGTAGTAACCGACGCATCCATCCACGGATTAGGTGCAGTATTACTGCAAGAAAATGAAAAGGGAGAAGAATTACCTTTAGCTTTTGCAAGCAGAACATTGACAAAAGCGGAAAAGAACTACGCCCCTACGGAAATGGAATGTTTGGGGATCATCTTTGCGTTAAGGAAGTTTAAGAACTTAATATACGGATATAAGATAAAAGTGAAAACCGATCATTCAGCAGCAGTAGCAATATTCACTAAGAAAGATTATCCAACGGCTAGATTAGCTAGATGGTCTTTAACAGTATCAGATTTCAATCCAACCTTTGAACATATAAAAGGTACGAAGAACTCAGTTGCAGATTTCTTATCCAGATACATCCCTGATACAGGTGAAATAGATGATGAAGAGATAAGAGCAGAACAAACGAGACAAGAAAAACTCAATATGATAGAGCACCATCCTAGAGAAAATAATAGTTTTAAAATTAAGAAAATTAAGAACTCCAATAATAAAGATAAAGATACAGATAAAGGTAAGTTTGATAATAATATTAAAGATATAGGTAAAACAGATGAAATTTTAACATTAGATACTGCAACTATTTCAAGAGAACAAAAGAAAGCAGTCGAAATGAAGGTAGAATATGAAGAACTACAAAAGGGTAAAAAGATAAAAGGTTTGAAATTCTTTAAAGATATGATTTATATAAAAATAAAAGAAAACTATAAGATATGGTTACCCAAATCTTTGATAGATATAGCCATTGATATGACTCACTCAATACAAGGTCATAGTGGGTCAGAAAGAACTCTAGAAAAACTAAGAAGGAGATATCATTTTCAAAATATTAGAAAAACTGAATCAGTTGCCTACATACACGATTGCTCATAAACCAAGAAAAGCAATAATAAAAGTTTGCCCCAAAGCTAAGCCAATGTTTAAGAGAATCTCAATGGATATCATGGGGCCATTAACAACTACGTCGAAAGGTAATAAATATATACTCGTCTTTAAAGATCAATTAACAAGATATGTAGAATTAGCAGCATTGAGATCGAGAGATAGTGATAAGATTGTAGATGTTTTTATTGATAGGATAGTAGTATGCCACACCGTGCCAGATACAATAGTGTCTGATAATGCATTGGAGTTTGTAGGAAAACTCATGAAAGGAGTATGCAGAAAGTTTAAGATTAAAAAGGTAGAAATAAGTAGCTACCACGCCAATAGCAATGGATTGGTCGAAACTACAAACGCAAATATAGCGAACTTTCTGAGATGTTACGTAAAAGATAATCAGCGCGATTGGGACCAATATTTACCTTTGGCCCAAGCAGCTATAAATAATACATACAACGGTAGCATTAAAACAGATCCACATTTCCTGCTCTATGGTTACACTAAGAGGATGCCGTCAGATATACCATCTGAAGCCTTAATAAAACCTAAAGAACCTAAACCTATAAGGGAGGACGAAAAGATAGAAAAATTATATGAAAGAATTAAGGAAATAAGAAGGCAAGCCAGAGTAACATTAGAAAATGAAGTTAAAAAGTATTCAACTCAGAGCAGCAAAAAGGCAAAAGATAGACCAATAAAGATAGGAGATTTGGTGTACACTCAGAGAATCAAACCACCACACCTATCTCCTAAACTGTTCCGAAAGTGGAGAGGTCCTTTCAGAATTGAAGCTTACGGGAATGAATTTGAAAATAGTAATACATATATACTAAGAGATCCTACAACAGGCAAGATATATAGAGTAAATGTTGATAACTTTAAAGTAGCTAGAACGCGAGGAAAAGATGAGAAATTTAATGAAGAAACCGATATAAATATATCCTCAGACACGAGACAGAAAATTAATGTTAACTTAAGAAAAGGAAAACGAAATAAAAGGAATAATTATGGAAAAACTGAAGATAATGATGATGATGAAAATGATACTAGAGTAATTTATTTGAGAACACCTAAAACTGACGGAAACATAACAGAAGAATCGCAATTCAATATGGAAGGTGAAACACCTGAAGCTGTAGACGAAAATATGGAACCAGTAGCAGAACCAACACAAGAAAGTGAAATAAAACACGCTACATTGGAACCAGATGAACCAATATTCGGAAGAACAGAAGAAAGATCCAGTGATGTGGAACAAGCTGAAGCATTACCAGTATCACAACCGGTAGATGAACCTATTCGAAGAACTAGAGGTAAAGAAAAAGATTTATCTTATAGACCGAAACACCAGTATACAATGATAGAAAGATCACCTGTTCAGACGAGACAGTCAACATCTCGAACCGAAAGAATGGATCATACAGAACCAGAATTGCCAGAAAAATTCACCAGTCCAGTTCCACCAGATCTACCTCCAAGAAAACCGCCAGATTTACCTGCGAAGAAGGTCAGATTCAAGAATATAAGAAGAGTCACATTTAGTGATAAAGAAAGTAAAAGCTAGTTCATTACTATCTCTATCGCTAAAAGTGAAAATGAAAAGAAACTTTAAAAGAAAGATGTCGAATTTTTATTTGTATGTACATATTGATTATTATATATGTAATAATAAATTTTACAATAAAAATATTATTTTATCGATTTTTTATGTACTTATAACCTTTAATTTTAAGTTTCGTAATACGAGTACTTAATTGAGTACAAATGTACCTGAACCTTATAATTTTATTCATTATATTTAATTTTAAGTATGTTTCAATAACTAATACAGGTCTAACCAGTAGTTTAAGAATTTATATTCTTTATGATTATAATCATTTTTAGTATAGATGGAAGTTGATAACTTCATTTCGCCAAGAAGATTGTCGGATCTTGCAGCTATCAAAGTTGGAGTACTGACGATCGTCACTAACAGTTCTAAGACGATACTAAGAAGAAACTTGGAACGAGAATGGCGTCAAGAAAAGGCATCAAGAGAAGCCTATGAAACAGAATTTGATACGATGCATAGAATACTATCTAGGAAACAAACAGTGATATCTAATCAGGTCAGTTCCTTATTACCAATTCCTACAATATTGCAAGAACTTGTCCAATTTTGGATAAAGATATTGGTAACGAAACTAATTGACTGGGTTACAACCCGAGTCCAATACCGTATTCAATGGAAGCAAGACATAGTAGATTTGTTTGATTATAATTGTTTTGATCACCTAGGAATGATTAAAGATAGAGAAGTGTTCACCAGAATTAAAGAACATTTAATAAATAACAATGAAGATTTCTCGAGAATACAAGTATATTTAGATGATTATGTACCAGGAGAATATAACGGACATAATAGCAGAACTCTACTAGAAGATTGTTTGTCAAGTGGTAATGAGAACAAACTTAGCAAGATAGTTCAAGAACTGAAGGAACTTGAAGAATGGGAAGAGTTAGAGCTTATTGCACAAGCCATAATGAAAAAGAACAGAAATATAATTAGATCCATTAGACCAATATATACTAACACTAAGACCATATATGAAATCTCAAACATACTAACTAGAGCTAATAGACAAAGAAATATATTATATTCATTAAGAAATGGTGATGAAATGACAGGGCATTTATCAATCTTGCTCGAATACCCATTTCATAGCTTATTTTGTACAGAATGTGCACATATAGTGAGAAAACTAGTCTATC
>JABUQX010135008.1:17500-25000 GCA_015478945.1 Trachelipus rathkii | reverse complement strand
ACTACAAAATACTTCTCACCTTTGTAATTGTATGCGAAAGTAAAGGCATAGTAGCCGGAGCCGGAGCCGGAGCCGGATCTGGATAGTTTTAAAATGATGGGCCTCGATTCGGGTAAATTTAAAATGCTGGAGCCGGCAAAATATCTACGGGCACCCAGCCTGCAATAGAATTGTGAACCACCATAGACACAACTTGTCCATCGAGTCACCATCATTAAATGCTCGTAAGTTAACTTTACTTCATTAAAGCCGTTTTCGTTTTTTGCATTTGTTCTTACCAAACGTAAGAATCGAGTTTGCATTCGTTTTTGTCAAAAAGCTCAAAATCCTGAAAAATACTCACCAAACGTAAGGAATTTCCTTAATTCTGTAAGGATGCTATTTCCCGTGCTTACCGAATTTAGCACGTTCTTACGAAAAAATGTAAACAAACAAGATGGTGGCGTGGTAGGCCCGTTTGAATTGATGAATATCTCATTCAATAAAATTCGCTTTAAATCTAATTTCTTCCAAATCGATAAACTTCATCACAATAGTCGATCAGTTATTTGTAATATAAACTATTTGTTATTTTTTTATTTCTTTTTATTCCAAAACCACGTCGTCCATCACAAAAGCAGGCTGCATTCCAATTGCTCGCGTAAACAAAACAGTAACTTTATGAGAAATCGCGGTTCGTTATGCCACGAAATTCGTGCTAAAACTGGGTAAGCAATTCTTATCGAGCTTAAAGCACAAATGACAAAAACGAAAACGGTCTAAGATACCGTTTAATCTACGATAAAAGAACCAAAATTACTGGTACTAATTCCGAAAATAAACTGGCAACAATTTTGGAACTATTCTCCTAATAGCTTTCAGGGACGGGCTTTGATCTATGGTCAGCCACGAGACGGGCCTTTATCTCGGGTCCGTCCACAAGGTAGGAATTCATCTAAAGTCCGCCACGAGACGGGCCTTCATCTTCTCATCCGACCACAGTCTCTTTGGTAAATTAGAATTTCTCAGGGAATGTGAAAACCGGTGGTCAAAAATAAAAGTCTGACTTCTGTCCCGAATCCAATATCAGTTCCACAAGCCACTCGTGGGGTATAACATATATATATTATATATAATATATATATATAATTATATATATATATATATATATATATATATATATATATATAATATATATATATATATATATATATATATATATATATATATATTATACTATATTTATAGTGTAATACAAGAAATAGAAGTACGTGACTTGTACATTTTTATCCAAAGCATGGTAACCAAAAAGTAAGGGTTCTTAAGCTTTAAAAGGTGAAATTGGAAAATACACCACTTCGTTCTTCTCATATTTAGGAATATTACACTTAAAAAGATTTCAAAGCGGGTACATATACTATATATATTATATTATATATATATATATATAGTATATATATTATTTATAATTATATATATATATATATATATATAATATATATAATATATATATATATATATATATATATATATATATATATATATATATATAAATATATAATATAATATATAAGTATATATATATACTATAAGTATATATTATATATATATATAATTATATATATATATATATATAATATATATATATATATAGTATCATCATCATCATCATCATCATCATCATCATCCATCATCATCATCATCATCATCATCGTCATCTCATCATACCCACCTTCGTCTTCCTTCAAGACTGGGAGTAAGCGTGAGTAGATGCACTGGAAATAAAAGTAACGTAGAAAGAAAAATCCACCCTTAGCAAGCTTCACGGACCGCAACGGACCCTTCACTATGGCATCTCGTCAATGTAGTTCATTCCTTGGCCAAGGTGGCCCGCAACCATACCCCTCAAAAACCTTGCCAATTTACTCCTATTATGCACTTTTTCTTTCCATTTGCCAATCTTACATTTCTCTCCTCCAGTCATTCCTTTACTAGTGACTCAATCCACTTTTCCTTCCGTCTCACCCAGCCGGTCGATTCCCAAACCATTCACCACTATACATTCCGCTTAATCAACCGACTATCATCATCCTTTCCACATGACCAAACCATCTCAATGTACTTCCATTTATTCTCGCATTTACTCCGTTCTTCACACCACACAACTCCCTAATGCGTTCATTTCTCATTTTATCAAGTCTGCTCACACCTAACACGCCCCTGAAATTGTCCATCTGAAAACCCACTTTTGTAACTTTAGATAGTATTACTCCTGTTCCAGACCATAGCCTCATTACTATGCATTAACACAGGTAAAAACATACCCTCATGTAAGACCCTAGCATACTCAAGACTTAGTCCCGTTACATCCCGAGGATTTAATTGCTCCAGCCACCTCCCTGCCATTTGCAACTTTTCTGCTACACTATGCATCATCCGTTCCCTTTTCATCAAACCTATATTCTGAGTATTTAACCTCAGACACTTGTTCCATTTGCTCACCATACAGCAAAACTTTACACCGGAGACTGTCCTCCCTCACAACCATAACCTTACTTTCATCTACGCTTACTTTTAAACCCCTCCTTTTACACCAAACCCAGCCATACCCTCTACCCAATCACTCTCTAAACTCTCTTTTCAGATTCGCCACACCAAAAGCCAAATTCTCCGCATTTAATAGATAGAGCACCCTCCCCTCTCTTCCATTCTTCATCATTCTAACACCTTCCCAATCTCACCTATGGTTCATATATATAATAATATATATATTATATATATATATATATATATATAATATAGTATATACTATATATACCTATATATTATATATATAGTATATATATATAATAGTATATATATATATTATTAATATTTGTTGGTGCACTGCGGTGTTGTGCTGTGCGGAAAATTTTTGTGCTCGATCAATCCAAGGCTACAGTAACAAATTTGCAATTCATTGTAATAATAGTTAGGTGTTGAACATAGTTTGAGATATCATTTGGGAATAAAATTTCTTATTAGTTTCATTTAAGAGAGAGAAGAGTATAACTTCTAACAAAGCCTTTTTATACTTTGTCAAATATAAGTAAAGGAAAAAAAATTAATTTATGAAACAATTTGAAACACAAATTTTGGAACAAAATTTTGAGACCAAATTTTGGAATAAAAACTTTGAAACCAAATTTTGAATCCAAATTTTGAATCCAAATTTTGGAACCAAACATTGAAACCAAATTTTGAAACCGAATTTTGAATTCAAATTTTGAAATAAAAATTTTTAATTCAAATTTTTGAAACCAAATTTTGAAACCAAATATTGGAACCAAAATTTTGAAACAAAATTTTGAAACCAAATTTTGAATTCAAATATTGAAATTACATTTTGAATCCAAATTTTGAAATCCAATTTTGAATCTAAATTTTGAAACCATATTATGAAACAAAATTTTGGAACCTAAACTTTGAAACCAAATTTTGAAAAAAAATTTTGAATCCAAATTTTGAAACCAAATTTTGAATCCAAATTTTGAAACCAAATTTTGAAGCCAAATTTTGGAACCCAAACTTTGAACCCAAATTTTGAAACTAAATTTTTTTAATCAAACTATTTCGTTCTTGCAATCAATATTCCAAAAATACCTTTATGGAATAATTTAACAAACCCATTTCTTAGAAAAAAAAAGGAAAATTAATAATTTAACCAATGAATTTTCGATAAATAAAAAAAAAAAATTCTAATAATTAGTTAATCTAAAGTAATTAAATTAAATCCTTTAAAAAAAAAAAAATTTTGTTTCCATGAAAAACACCGGAAAGTTGAGCCATTAATTTCATTTTAAAAATATACATTAGTTTGCTCATAATATTTATTAACCAATTTATCTCATTAAAATATTTTACTTATACGTAATTTTACTTTTCAAAGAGTATTAACAATAAAGTTTGAACGGAAATAAAAATTGATAAGGAAAGTCTGCCGCAAACTTTCATCAAAGCTTGCGTCACAGTATTTTTTTGTTTGTTTCTTTTTTTATGTTCGCACCTCACGGGAATAGCCCTATTCTAGGAGGAGAACTTCTCTAGGTAATTGCTACCTAGGATCCAGATGGGGGATCAAACCCGGGCCCTTGCCTTTGCGACTCTGTCGCTCTAGCGATTGAGCCACGGTTTTGACGCATGGCTTATGATGGTCCGGTTCAAACTGGCTCGAGTAAACCGGTAATTAAATTTTTTTCAGAAAAGCCAACCAGTAGATAACTTCTTTGTTTATATGATTAAACATCAAAATGAACTGACAGTTAACTTATATGACTAAGCAGAGAACCGGAGGTTAAAATTTTGGCAGTTTATCAATGGTGCTATGATGTTAGAGTATTATAGTATAATGGTTTTAAGGTATGATTCTGATGATGATTTCGAATGTTATTAGTTTTATTGAATCTTGTTTAGTGTTAATTAATGATTCATTTTATATTCGTCAATATCCAATTTATTATTTTTTTTCTTTTTTTTCAAAAAATTTTAATCAGTTCCAGCAATAACTTTTTTTATAATAATTAATAATAATAATAATAATAATAATAATAATAATAATAATAATAATAATAATAATAATAATAATAATAATAATAATAATAATAATAATAATAATAATAATAATAATATAATAATAATAATAATAATAATAATAATAATAATAATAATAATAATTTATAATAATAATAATGATGCGACTATTGTAAATATTGATTTCCTTTTTAATACACTACATTTTACAATAAAGAGAGTAAAATGTGTGAAATGGAATTTAAATTTGATATTGAAATTAGCATCAAAATATGGTCTAAAACTTCTCGCTTCTGACTTTAATAGAAATTACAATAAAATTTTCTAAGCTTACAGTGTTCGTCATAGTAGAAATTGAGTTTAAAATATATAATAATCTATTCCTCTGAAAATATTCTCCACGATCAATTATGATTGATGTACAAACATGAAGCCAGAATACGAAAATATGAAAACCTAATACAATATATACAGTTCTATTCTTTATTTATTTTTTTTACAGATAACTCCACCCCTCACGGGCACAGCCCTAATCATAGATGGGGTGTACTCAATTAGACTTTGAACAAGACGAAGCCAAGCCCAAAGAGAGAAATAGTTCACATTCTCCCACTCGACCAGTTGCAAACCTAGCAAATATATTAATCACTTTCATTATTATTATTATCATTATTTTTATCATTAACATTAACATTAACGTTGATATCATTAACATTACTACCATCACTAACACTAACACTATCATCAATACCATTATTATTAACACTATCACTATTATCATTAACACTATTATTAACACTAGTTATTATTATTATTATTATTATTATTATTATTATTATTATTATTATTATTATTATTATTATTATTATTATTATTATTATTATTATTATTATTATTATTATTATTATTATTATTATTAACATGAAAGACAAACTTGAATAAAGGATTTTCAATATTTACAACATTTTTCCTGAATTTTATCATTATTCCGAAATTACGGTACGTCACTACTTCCTAATTTCATATTGGATCTGATGATATGATAATGACACAATCAGCTGTTATATCGAACTCGCAGCTCAAGGTGAGCACCCAGTCGGCACATCTGTACATAGTTTATAACAACTTAAAAATATATCGGCCGGAGTTTGCCGATTCTGCAACCGAATCAAGGAATACCGCTGTGTGTTATTTGTCTTCTCAATATCTTAATATTTTTGCATTTTGCTTCTCATTGTTTATGTGTCTGATTGTCTTTTGAGACCTTAAAATAAATTTTTTTAAATTTTTCAGTGTAGTTTGATTAAAATATTAATTTTTTCATATATATTTTTAACATAAAATAATTCTATTATTATTATTTAATAATAATAATAATAATAATAATAATAATAATAATTTAATAATAATAATAATTAATATTAATTAATAAATAATAATAATAATAATAATAATAATAATAATAATAATAATAATAATAATAATAATAATAATAATAATAATAATAATAATAATAATAATAATAATAATAATAATAATAATAATAATATTAATAATTAATAATAAGTAATTATCATTTTTATTTTAAAAATAAAACCTATATAAGATTGGGATGTGCTTTTTTGTACTTTAAAAAAAAGACACGAGGGTGGATGGATTCCTAAACATTTTTATGCTAATCCGCTCATTATATGCAATAATATAATTAATAATAAATAATAATAATAATAATAATAATAATAATAATAATAAGTAATAATAATAATAATAATAAAATAATAATATAATAATAATATAATAATAATAATAATAATAATAATAATAATAATAATAATAACTTTAGACTGGCTGTTACAGTAACTTAACTTTTTTATTTTAAACTCTGTAACAATGCATACCCAAAAGATTTTTTATTCATGACTTCTTCAAAAAAAAAAACTTTTTAGGATAATCCCAGAATTGGATGCGGGAAGTGGGGGGAGAAGGAGAGGAAGAATGAGAAATGGGGGAGAGATGATAAGCAAACTTTAGCAAATCCCTTGATACGGTTTTTATTCACTTTAAGAACTAGTTATATAATAATAATAATAATAATAATAATAAAATATAATAATAATATAACATAATAATAATAATAATAATCAATAAATAAATAAATTAATAATAATATCCATGATAATTATAGTAAAGATAAGCTTTTCAAAAATGAGTTTAATATAATAATAATAATAATAATAATAATAATAATAATAATAATAATAATAATAATAATAATAATAATAATAATAATAATAATAATAATAATAATAATAATAAATAGTAATAATAATATGCTTTTTGGAGGTTCTTTCTATTCTTCTAAATAATTCTTTATTTCCGAAGAAAATTTATTAAGTACTATTCTAGAACAAAAAAAGTTAGAGCCTATAATATTATAACAATATTTTTCCTGTATAATTCAGGCACGATCACGGTTAACTAACTATTTATAATTAATGCAGCTAAAATAATGTTTACAAATAATAAGTTTCAATATATAACTATTATTAAGATTTTTATAACTATTTATTAGTTTTAAAAATTTTATCATAAATAACTCAGATTTTCCTACATATGTAGCAAAGTAGGGACAAGGAGGCAATCTACCTTACGCTATTTGTAAAAGTCTGCTATCATGCCTATTTTGGCCTTAAATTGGGCGATCAAGATAAAGACTTTGGTCCTCTCATATGTTGAATACTTAAGACGATGTAGCAAAGGAATCGTGAAGGCATTACCTTTTGGTGTACCTATGGTGCGGAGGGAAGGAAAGGAGCGTGTAACAGATTGCTACTTTTGCATGACAAATTTAAGAGGTAAGTACATTGGTGAAAGGCTATTTTAATTTTCAAGCACAATTATGGAAAATTTCTGAGCACTCATGTCTCTCCTCTCCAAATTTAATAAATATCT